>OMNV01019756.1:9515-36520 GCA_900303265.1 Brotula barbata
GGGGGGGGGGGGTGCAGGGACCTGGACCTGGACCTGGACACTCCAAGGACAAATCAGATGACAGAGTCTGTAAATAAACAGACAGCTCATCTTCACTCGCTCTGTGTCAGGACACACAACCCTTTCACCTTTAAAGGGGACACACAAGGGGGTTTCTCCTAAACCTAACCCTTTACGGTACAATGTTTTCAAGAATTCATACCTCTGTCAAGGCCCAACAGTCCTCCAACCATGTAACTATGATATTTTCAATACATGCATGTAAACGGTCAATAGCCACCTTGATGTCTTTGCCGAACAGGTTCGCGTAGAAGCAGAGCCAGTTCCTGGAGATATAGAGACGTCCCTGCAGCAGGATGTCCCTCAGCAACGCGCACGAGTACACTGAAGAGAAGGGGACAGGGACAGGGACAGGCTGTGTTCATGAGAGAATGTCAGGATAAAGGACAGCACACATACACCAGCACAGGTATCACAGTATTATTGGGTCTCGGCTCCTCATTCGTGCCATTTTTAATCGTCCTCTTCCTCTTCCTGTTTCATGTTTGGGACGACACGACATGCATGGAGCAGCTGGGCTGAAGTGTGAGCTCATAACGCAGACAGGATTCCACGCGTTCGTAGCAAAATCCCTGCGTGTACCTTTCATCAGGATCTCCTCTTGAGGGACCGTCTGGAACAGTTTGTGGTACTGAGAGTTGTACTTGGTGACGGTCTGAGGAAGAGCAGAACACACACACTTCATCAAAGAGCCACACCTGAAACCAATGAAACTGTGTGTCCTCTTCCACGTTCACCTGAAAACATCATCTCTCTTCTTTTTAATCTGTAGCAGACAGTAATGTGTAGGTCACACACACAGCGGCAGAGCCTGGATGTGTGAGGGGACCAGGTTTGTGGGAAACATGTTCACAAAACAAGGCTGGTAAATGGGTGGTCTCCAAGTGAACGGTCGTGGTTACAGCGTAGGCTCGGGGCCCAACCGGTACCAACCTTGAATGGTTTTGTCTCTGGATCATGAACACTCTTAACGCCAGGATTCACTGAAATCTGTTGATAACAGATGGACAATAAAGCCTCTATGGTGTAGGTGATGTGGCCACAAGGGGGCTCTAATATGTCACTGGACTAGAGTTGTTGTTCCGTCGGTCCGCCTGTGTTCCGTTTCCTACGAACCACACGCTGACTTCCTGCTGCTTTCAGCGCCCAGCCCTCCTTTCCTCTTTCTGCCTGATACAACAAACGAGGACAACACCAAGCACACCGGCCGCAGCTCAACGCTCGCTTCATCTGAGGTTACCGTGGAAACTGTGGCATTTGCTCCATCGTACCACAGAGAAGACCGCGGGGACCTTTACGATTACAAATCATCGCTGTGAACAGAACAAATCAAAAGCGATGGTTGAGGAGACGTCCGGCTGTGTCTGAGCTCCATGGAGAGAAGTGAAAGTGAAACTGAGCAGTTTTACATTTACATCCCAGAGTTCCTGTTAATAATGACTCCCCTCTTTCTATAGTTTATACACTCACACACACACGCACAGTGCTGCCTTTAGTGCATATTACATTCTGATAGAAAGATGTGAGCGACATCCAAAATCAGAGTTTGTGAATTTGTGAATTACACTTGTATTTATTTTATCATTCCACACACTTCCTGACTTTCTGTCCATTCAAACAAGACCCTCCCATACCTTCTGATCACCAAGACGGAGACAAGACGGACATCAGAAGTGTCTGCTCGGGTCTAGATAGAGATTTGAGGGACTCCAGCTGGTTTGTCCTCTTCGTCTCTGAACTGATGTTTTGAACACGTATGCAAGCGTTGATGTGCACGTCCTCACCATGAGACACATCTTCATGTATGAGACACGCCCTCACGTATGAGACACGCCCTCACGTATGAGACACGTCTTCATGTGTACACCTGAGTGTGTGTGCCGGACTTACTGATCCTCGGTAACACTTCTTAACGTCTTCATAGGACAGATCATCAATCAGCTGCAGCCTGCAGGACAAAAGAAAAAACAATGGATCAGATCCAAATCCGATGAAACGCAACTTTTATAAACGCGTCGGGCCTCGCGTAGACATGGGCGTCACCTTTTAGAATTAATTCACACAAAAGGAGGAGATACTGTATATTCTGTGACTGATGTCAAAGTACATCAAACTGTGACATCATTTAAAGTGACATGCCAGAGATTTGATCAGATTTTATGGTTTTCTGTTAGTTGACTACAACGTCAAGTTCGGGTCATCCGAATCATGAATTGGTGAGTTTATAAACTGACCAATGTCTTTGTCTCATTCTGTAGATATTTGTGGTTAAAATCTATCTGAAAGAGAAAAAGAACAGAGTCGTTCTTTACCTCCTTCAGGACCGACCACTCACAGACGGAACCCTGGAGTCCAGCTGCTGCAGCAGCTGCACATTTTGAGGTGTTTTACTTTGTTGACTCAACAAATCCTTACAGTGTTTGAATTTAGACGAGGGCATTAACACACACACACACACACACACATTCGCCTCAGATTTCACAGATGATGGTCACGGAAATGGAGGACAGACAGCAGGAGGCAAATGGAAATGAGGGTCATGTAAAAAGAAAAGAAACCGGTGCGCAATTAACATGATTATCACTTGAAACTAATCAATAATTCATCATAAATCAGAGGCAACAGAAAAGAGGCGCAGATGAACATTCCCAGAAACCACCCAAATTTACTTCTCCATAAAACTCAGAGGAGCAAACGTGATACAATAGCACAATCATTCCTTTCAAATGCACACACATTCACACACACACACACACATAAGAAGTAATTATGCAAACCGTTTAGTTTGAATAGGGAAACTAGAGCAGAAGAGGAGAGAGAGAGGAAGAATGTTGACTGGAGTTTTGGAGTGAGCCCGACAATGGGATCTGAATCTGTGCAGCACATTACAGCGTTCCTGTTGAAAGCTTTGTTATTTGGCTGAAGGTTGTTGGTTTTACATCCAGATTTCAATCTGGCTCTTGTTTCCTTCTGCCATGCAACTGGACTTAGATAGAACTCATCTCTATAGGTAGAAAAATAGATAAATTGATTATCTAGGGGACTTCCAGGTTCTCCTGAATAAAGACTATGAGCCATAAGACTGTCTGCTGTCAGAGGCTGTGAATTAAGCTGTGCTGCTTGGAAACATGAGCACCGCGTGATTCACACACAGACCGCCTCAGCAGCCTCTCCTGTAACTTCTTACATACGTGAGAGGAATAAGCAACACAACGCTTTCCCTCGGACTATTGTCTCTGCCGCATGCATCATCTTCTGCCAAACACACACACACACACACACACAGAGCATCCTTATGAGGGGATTCATCCACATCATGTCCACACATTTTAACCTGACAGGAAACAAAATTCTTTCACAATAAAAGCACACAAATTGCACAACCTTCCACCAAGGCCAACCATTTCCCTCTCCAAGTTGCAGTTTACTAAAAGAATTTGACCTGAATGATATCTGTAGATTTGTATGTTTTGATGTCATTCATATTGCAAATTCACAAAATTCAACAAAATGCTGTTACTCACCTGAACAGTGGGGGGCAGTGTCCTTCTTCTTCCCTCAGGGGTTCCATCTCATGAGGGGTCAGGCCACTGATCTCATCGCTTTGATCCAGATTCTCTGACATCATCTTAACGGGCCTAGAAGGCGATGAAGACATTTTGAGACAGGAGCATCTCCATGGACAAACCTTATAAGACCACCTGAGAGGACTACTGTGTTAGGTGGAGAGTAAACAACACCGAGATGAATGTGGATTACAGAGTGATCTGAGGGAGTACATTTATAAAAAGCGGTCGGGTGGAAGAGTCCTTAAGATGCACGTTGCCCTGACTACCCCGGAATGCAGTAACACATACGAGTCTCCAGACTCGTCACATTCTCGACTGCTCGGAGCTTTCTCACTCTATTGCCATGGCAACCACTTGAAAGGAGGACGTCTGGGTTATGAGTTTGGTTCCCTGTTTCTCAGAGTGGGAACAGGTTTTCAAATAGGCAGTTAAGTCACATATACAGGCAGTGATCAGAATGCTACCAATAATCATAAACAGGGTTTGTGTTCATGATGTTGGGAGTACAGGATACATGAATATGATCTTAAAGTGATGGGTGAACAGCCAAACCAAAGCAAATATGTTTAGGCACAATTCCAAAAACTCAAGCAAAATTTACAATTTAGTCACATAAGATGGACAGATAGACAGACAGACAGACAGACAGACAGACAGACAGATACTTTATTAATCCCAAAGGAAATTAAAGTATAATGAAGTAAAAGGAATATAGTATTGTGACTGCCGTTTGTTAGGGTAATTACGGTAATCTCACAGCGAACCCCCTTGGTGGTTCTAACTGCAACAAGCTTTTCCTGAAGAGAACCACAGAAACCACACAACACTTGGGGGAAAAAGAGGAGACCTAACTTTCTCTGCAGTCGTGCAGACTGTTTGTGTGTGATGTCGTTCTGGTGTGTCACGTGTATGTGCCCGCTCACTTCCTGCCTGCGTGGTGCCGACAGATATCACTATGGCCGAAGGAGTAATCCACGAACCGGAGAAACATTTGAAAAAGAACTGTTTCACGCCCGATCCAGAACCCTAACGGTCGAAGAGTGCTCAAGTGTGGTTTCCTGTTTCTTGTCTGTTGTTGTGCTCGGTTAGCGAATGAAGAATCTCACTGTGACCTCAAACACCTTGAAAACCTTCACACACTGATGAACTCACTCTCACTTTAATTTGACTAAAATCACAGTTTAAAGGTGCATTTCTCAGACTTTACGGTCCACTTTCACTTCCTGTCATCCTGTCAACACAGATCAGACCAAACAAACAGGGAGACGAACCTGAATGTCATGGATCGACGGTCGAAACATTACAGAGTTTATCTGGGGGTCAACTAGACCTCGGAGTGGACGGGCTACCTTTCACTTTCACTTCCCTGTGGAACACAATCACAAACAGGTAATCGCTGCGTGAAGTGGGCGTGTCTAAAGGAGGGGGAGGTGTTACACGGTTTGTCGCACAACCCCACTCCCCACACACCCCACACGCACAATGGGCCACACAAAACACATTAAGATTCCAGAGACAGGACCAGGACTAGGACCAGGACCAGGACCAGGACCAGGAAAAGAGCTGCAGTTTCCAAGGTTACGCTCACACTCCCACATTCACCCTCCTGCCTCGACTGACAGCAGGTACACAGCGTCCTTCATGTCTCCTCTCCCTGTTTCCATGGAGTCGTTGCTTGGTTTCTCCTCGTACGTGCACTTCGCTGATTAAATTAAGCAACACCTCAGGGACAAATGTCCTCTTTGTTGTGATGGGACACCTTCTCATTAGACTTCCAGGAACTCCTTCACATGAGGGGACTAACCAGGAAATGGGAGACCAACGTGCGGCGGAGTGAGATTGTGGTCTGACCGTGTCATTCTGTCCTTGACCTGATGTCTTTCTGTCCTTGTCTTGTCGTCTTTCTATCCTTTGTTTTCAAGTCTTTCTGTCCTTGTCTTGTTGTCTTTCTATCCTTTGTTTTCATGTCTTTCTGTCCTTGTCTTGTTGTCTTTCTATCCTTTGTTTTCATGTCTTTCTGTCCTTTTTGTCTTTCTATCCTTTGTTTTCAACTCTTTCTGTCCTCGTCTGTGTGTCTTCCTCTCCTCGTCTTCGTGTCTTTTTATCCTTTGTTTTCTGTCTATCCTTGTCTTGATCTCTCTCTGGCCTCATCTTCATGTCTTTCGGTCCTCGTGTTGATGTCTTCTTGCTCATCCTCAGTTCTCTCTCTTCTTTCCTGTCCCTGTCTTTTTCTGTCGGTTTGTCCATTCTGTGTCCCCCTATGCTACGAGTCTTTCATGTCATGGTGGACACGGGACTGACTGCAGCACTGTCAGCTCAGACACCATTTATGGAAGATGTTACGCTGAGAAATCAATCAAACGACTTTTACAACAAAAACAGATTGCTGTTAAGTTTAGATTTTTTTTTTTTTTTTTACTTTTAAGACAACTGGACATTTTTGTGGAGCAAAGTTCTGATTGACTTCGATTACAAACGCTGATGTTGCTGCCGGTGTGGTACTAACAACACCCTACACGTTTCTACCGTCCTACATGTGTCAGTATTACGTGTTTCTACCGTTACACTTGTTGCTATGAAACAGTACTGTGTTACAACCACCAGCACTACATTTACTAGGACTAGTATTACACGTTAGTACCAACCGTACTACACGTTGCTGCCATCAGTACCGTGGATAGCTGCCATCTGTAGTACCGAGTGTTATTCATCAGTACTGCACGTTACCGCCATCGGTAGGTACTACGTTACTACCATCCGTACTACATGTTGCTACCATTGGCCCGGTCTCTGCCCCAGCATCCACGGCTGAAGCAGCAACGCGCCGTCGTACCTTGGATCCTGCGATTCTCAACTAGGTCCGCTGTTTGACACCAGATGAGACGTTGCGGATCTGTAAACTGCGGGCGGGACCGATAGCGCCGAGCGGCCGGACAGGAGGGCGGAGACCCGGGACCCCGGAGCCGGTCCTTCTGCTGTTGCTGCTGAATCCCGGAGAATCAGCTAGGAAAGTTGACAGGCGTTATCACAATAATAACAGGAAGTCTTCTTCAAAATAAAAGCTGCACTGATACGGAGCCCGAGAATCACCCGCTTGACCTGATGCATAACCACGGAGAATCATCAGTCACTTATCCTCAGCGTCATGGGAGCCTTTCTTCAAAATAAAAGCATCGGAGAATCATCTGGCCAAATTATATTGATGCTTTCATTCAACATCTATACTTGCTTTTGTCAGGAGGATTTGATGGTTTCACAGATTTAAGGTTCAAATAACATTCCTCACTTTTAAAAGGCTAATTCGTCATTATCTGCATTCTTCAAAAGGATTACCTCAAGGTTAGAAAATTACTAAACAATCCTATGTTTTGCATTTAGAATTATGTTTCCAATGGCCCCAAGAGTCTCAAACATGACGTGGCTATTCGCTTGGGAAAATAAAGTTAAGAGAAGAGAGGAATATTTAAATAATTCATATGCAAATATAAATTAAATGTCCTGTAGGGCACCTCTGTATTCTACACAATAGCTAACATGACTAAATTAAATTTGCATCATGGATGGATATTTACAATAGTTCTCTGTGCTTAAGTGACGCAGCGCCTCTCTGTGGTCGACAGAGCTAAACTGCATTACAAAGGGTTGAAATCACTCTTCTCACGGATTACAGATAACGTGGGTCACTTAAAGCACCCGAGTAGTTTAGACACATTTCAACAGATAAAGCCGAGTATCAAATCATTTTCCAGTGAAACTTCAGCTCAAACACGGCCTGAACGAGGAGGATGATCGCCAACATTCATTTTCCTTTATACCCACGTCACGGCCGCTTCACCAGACGAAGCATCAGAGCTAAAATTGGTACAAAGGCCAACAGATTGAAGAGAAATGTCTCGTCCTATGAATCCATTGAAATTTATTTGTTACACAATCCAACAACTCTGGAGAATTACTACCAATTAATTTAATTTAATTGTTGATGTTAAATTAAATGTAACTTGATCTCTTCTTGTAACTGTAATATTTTTTCATTTGTAATGTGGCTATTAATTTTGTAACTTTTTCACATGCATTGCTATGTTCAGGGCAGGATTCTGTCGTTCTACTTCTCCTTATAATTTGTTCATGATCATAGTTATCTTTCTTTTATGGGCAGAATATATGAAGACAAGAACTGAGAAAATGATTTAACGTGATCAACATGAGGTGTTGGCAGAGTTATAAATTTGAGTTTTAATCTAATCCTTAAAACCAACAATCAAGCGATGAAGCCAATGAGCCTAAAGATAAACGATGACTGGGAAAG
The DNA here is from genome assembly GCA_900303265.1 of Brotula barbata. Taxonomy (NCBI): domain Eukaryota; kingdom Metazoa; phylum Chordata; class Actinopteri; order Ophidiiformes; family Ophidiidae; genus Brotula; species Brotula barbata. The sequence goes on from OMNV01019756.1 coordinate 17,451, forward strand.
GACATAAATCAAACCGGGTTGGCTGAGGGCACTCTCTCCTTGGGCATGTCCGCTGTAGCATGTTGCTGGATGCAATACAATATGTCCATTTAAGAGGCGTTGAGAACAGAGGATAGAAGGTGGAGGTCTGAGCGACTCTGGACCAGGATGACAGAAACCACAAGAACAACACCATAAAAGCTGCACTTACACAAGAACTGACACGAACACACAAAACTCTGACAGGAAACTTTCTGTGGTGAGAAATATGTGGTTTTCAATTATGTTTCAGGTTTTTATGGTGTGTGAAATTGATGAACCCATCTTTTAAAATGAAAGTTTTGTCTTCCATCTTCAGAGGTACTAAAAAAAAGTCAGTGTGAATGTTCCAGATTTGACAGATAAATGTATGACATGACGTGACGTGACGTGACGTGACGTGACGTGACGTGCTGATAGGCAGAATGAGCTCAGCTGAACATCAGAGACTGGAGAAGTTGCTTTTTGAACTCTGGAATAAGACGTTAGTTGAAAGGCACCCAAAATGTATATTAATGTAAATGTTGAGTGCGTGTGTGTTGTTGTGTTGTGTGAGTGAATGATGACTCTGCACTCAGCTGCTGTTCCAACAGCTACAGGTTTAATATCAGATCAACAACAGTAGAAAAACAGAGGCAGAGGCTACCAGACAAAAAGAAGAGTAGGAAATCCAACAGCATCCAACAGGCTCGTTAAAATAATTCCTCTGTACAGTATTTACACACACACACACACACACACACACACACACACACACTACAGTACAGCTACACACTGAGAAGGAGCAGCAAGGAAGAGGAGGCAGCGCTTCAGTCTGTCAGGCGCAGTATCAGTCCAAGCACTGTCCTGTGATTGGCCCGTCCTCTTCCATCCAGTTTTTTTTTCACTTCCTGCAAAGCTGAGCTACTTCCAGGCTTCTTGTTGGCTCCAGGATGAGAGAGGTCAGAGGGCAGACGCGTGAGTGAGGTCAGATTTGTTGATGAAAGCAAACAAGATGAGATGTTTTGCCATAAAATGACACTATCATATGCTCAGAAAGAGACGATTACTTCAGTGTGTTCCTTCAGCATCCTGACACCTGACGGACCTCACTTGTCCCACCGCCCCTCCCAACTTCCCACCTGTGTTCAGCCTACACCCAAAACAGCACCGAGGACCAGGCAGGCCCCGTGGCTCACTTTGCAGCCTGTGCACAGGGGAGGTTAACGGTGCTGACTTGAACTGGTGGGACCAGAACCAGCAGGATCAGGCCCTTCCATCCCCTGGAGCCTCAGCAGTCCAGTAAGGGGCAGGAGTTGCTGTCTTGATGTCCAGGCAGCCTTATCAAATGTACACAAACACCATTGAACTGATGTTGAACAAGAAACGCTTCCTCATGTGACCCGGTCACATGACGCTGGGAAAAGTAGAGGTCAGCCAATCAGGTGAGCCTGTGAAAAAGTCAGAAGTCTGAGTTGGCTTCTGTTGATGGCAACAATGTGATTTGTCTTCATTCCACCGTACACATTCCCCTTTTTAATCGGCTTCACAAAGCAGAGAAAACTGAGACAACCACTAGGTGGCAGCAGAGCAAACAAGGGCTCAGCACCATCCACACGCCTGACCAGACCATGTGACAGGGCTCCCAGACACGGAGCATCTAAGCTGGACATCATGATGATCAGACTGTAGTTAAGAAGTATTTACAGACATCTTTGTGAGTTCATTGAATTTATTGACGTTCTTCCAAATAAACAGGAAATCAAACCAGGGTTTTGTCTCGTAGTCTGGGCTGGTGAGTCGCTCAGATTTAGTGCAGGTGTAAAAAGAAGAATAAATGAGTTTGATCTGTAAATGTTAAGATTAAACTTATCATTAGGATGTTTTCTACAGCATCATATTTTCTTTTTCAATTGCTTTTCGGTTGAGAAAACACCAAGAATTTCTAGACTTTCTGTGGCCGTAAAACTTCTATTGTTCCAGATCTTCATAAGGGTTTGTTTTTAAATTCATCTTCAATCGACACTTTCACACCAAATATATTCATATATTTACAGCTGTAAAAAAGTGAGAAATTGGGGCTGCACATGACAACAAACAGCCACTACAAGGCAGTAGAGACTGAGCTGAACCCAACTGGCGAGGGGCTTAGGAAAGAATCCAGTCTGTATCAGGCCGTTTAAAGTGTGTGTGTGTGTGTGTGTTTCTTACCTTTCTCACCTCCGTGTGGGGGGGTACATGGAGGGTGCAGACGCTTGTTGACTTGCAACAATGGCTGAGGAGGAGAGGCCTGAGAGAGGCAGCGGGAGAGAGAGCTCAATCAGCCTTGGTGGAGGTTTGAACTGCTTGACTGTTGTGTTTTCGTGCCGTGTACATAAAGATCCTTTACCTTTAACCTTACTAAAGGCTGATATTTAGTCTTACCTGAGGCGTAGGACAGGTCGTACTGTCCGGACAGCAGCGGGTAGCCCAGGTGATGATGAGAAGAAAGGATGCGTTGGGAGGGTGAGGACCGCGGCCGGTCGCCCTCCCTGTCCCTGTCCCTCTCTCTGTCCCTGTCCCTGTCTCTGTCCCTGTCCCTGTCTCTGTCTCTGTCCCTGTCTCGCTCGCGGTCATGGGGTGTCTTGTTGTCTTGCATGGACGGGGACTTGCTCTTGTACTGGCTGGCGTGTTGCTGCAGAAGGTCCAGAGCTTTGGCTTCGCTGGGCGGCTTCACTGTGGGACTGGACCTGGAGGCTTTCTCCCCCTCCTCCCCTGTGGACACCTTTCCCCCGTATGAGGAGTAGGAGTAACCTGGGGGCAGATAGGAGCCTGGGGAGAAACAGCAAACATTGAGCGGACACATTTAGTCGTGCGGCCAGTTCCAATATTCTATTTAAAGGGTTAACTTATTTAACCGTTTGATAACTATCTCAGTATTTTTATGCCAAATGAGCTGGTGATACATGATCCATATCTCAGTACAAATCTCTATTTTTTCTAGAACCGAAGATTCAGTTGTAAGTCAAAACCACGTGAAATATCACAAGAACTTATTAAAACAGACTGATCAAAATAACATGCAAAGACAGAGTTTCCTTTCCTGTCTGGAAATATACAGCTAAATCATCATGTACATAATGAGAAAATATATTGTATATAAATTACCTCTTTAAATGACATGAAATAGGCATATCTCTGACAGAGCGCCTTTTTCAACACCAACAGACTGAAGAGGAGAATGCAGAACACTCTGAATGGAGTGCAATTACAGATTTTCCTCTCTTGCTGTAAACATACAAAACAATAACAACTGCAGATATGTGGAAAACTTCTGAGAGCCAGAGCACAAGAGAGCTCTGTTCTTTCCTAAACTGGGACAGGACCTGACTCCAGACGTCGACTGCAAGACCCATATTGGCTCAGAGACCCCAATGTGGTTCAGCTGGGCCAGTCAGCTTTGTGTGTATGCAGTAAAGTGTAATATCACCCGACACCAGCAGAGTGATGTTTCTTCTTCTTCTTATCATGAGTTCAGGTTGGGGGCGGCGTGGCTTAGGTGGTAGGGTGATCACTTAGTGATCCAAGGGTCACCGGGTCGATCCCCTGCTTCCACACTAAATTGCTCCTGACAAGCAAGTGGGCCATGCATGGTTACCTCGACTGTCGGTGTGTGAATGTGTGTATGAACGTGTGAATGTGAGGCAAACTTTGTACAGCGCTTTGGATAAAAGTGCTGTAGAAATATCCCAGTCCAGGTTGTGTGTCACACATGAGTAGTAGAAGAGAATAACTGAGTCTCCGTCAGCATGTTTGGTGTCTTCATGGTTAAACTAAGATGTTTTGCAATGGTAGGACTTTATCACTCTGACACTCTCTGCTGTGTGTCGGCCTGGCTTGACTGTGAAACGACTTAAATTATCAAAAAGAAACACTTCCAATTAGATTCATGCTCGAGAACGTGCTGAAAACGCAGAACCTAAAAACGTGACTTCAATCCTGATCGACCAGGTCAGCTCCAGAATATGTTTCTTACCAGGATAGTTCTGCATCATGACGGAGGGCATGCCTCGGTAGCCTGGGTGGTTGGGGTCATAGCCCTGACTGTAGGCGTAGGCACCGTGCATATAAGGCATGTAGCCTTGGTGTTGAGCCAATGAGGAGAACTGCATGTGGGGGGGCCGCACCTCCTTTCCTCCTCCCCGGTGGTCTTCAGAAGGGGGCTGAGTCCTGCCCTCAGTGCCCTCCTTCACTTCATCTTTATGAGGGCCATCTTTCAGGCGTGGTCTCTCCTCTTTCCCTTTCCTTTCGCGCTCCCTCTCCCTCTCCCTCTCCCTCTCATCCTTCCATCGGTCCTCCTCTTGTGGTTTCAGGGCTTCTGGGTATTTGTTGGGGTAGACGTATGGCCACAAGCGAGAGTCAGGCTCCTACAGAAGGAGACGCATTAGGACATCGGTAGCGTCAACAACATTTACTCAACTAGAAATCATTAATTCAAATGACAGTATCACAATTACAACCAATTAAACCTTAACTGGAACATACAGTGAACTATGACTGCAACCAAATTCTGTTTTGATGAACAAAAATAATTTTAACTTCCAAGATACAACAGTAATGACTTAAAGTCTTTAACTATGCTTGTAAAAGAAAAGCTACATTTTATGTTATTTTTGTTGGAAAAGTATGAAATTAAGTCAAAAACAAGACAAAATAAACATTCGATAGAAAAACATGCACTTTATTTAACCTGTCTCTACAGATGAAAGGGATCTGACAGATTTTTTTTCTCTCTCCTCTACCTGTAGGATTTTTCCTAACTGGCGTCAGACCTGAAATTCCCAACATGTGTCACATCACAACATTGTGGACTTTTAGACTCGTGTGAGGAATTGTTGAACTGCTCCAGGTAGGAGTTTGAACTGAATCAGATCGAAAGACATCTGATTGTTTCTTTTGATGTGCGACCTCTGTTTGGTATTGTACGAATCGTATCATATCATATAAGAAAGAGATTCACACCTGACACGAAATTAAGTCATTAAACATGTAATCACCTGTCTGTACCACATGGTCGGCTCGACACCAGACGGTCTGCCTGGCTCCGCCCCTGGCTTGGCCTCTTCCTTCCCATGATGCCCTGTTTCGCTCAGTTTCATCTTCAGACCCTCAGGCTGGGGGGCCAAGGCCTTGGGCTCCTCTCCCTTGGCCATGATGACTGACTTGGCCTGCTCTGTGGCTGAGAGGGGCTCTTTGGGCTTGGCTGAGTTTAGCCCCACCTTATTGCCCAAATCAGTCAAGCTGGGGGCTCTGGACAGGGTGGGGGGCACCAGGGCTTTCTGTTTCCACTCCTCTTTCACAGCAGCTTCCCGCTCTTTGCCCTCTAACTTCTTTTCAGCCTGCCGCTGCCTCTCCTCGTACTGCTGGCGGTAGGCGGGGCTCGAGGCCAGCAGGTGGGCGTGGTAGGCCTGGTCAGGTGGGTAGGAGTATGGGGGGATGTAGTATTGGTTGTAGTACAGCTGCTGTGTGTACATGTTTGAACGCTGCTGGATGACTGATGGCTGCTGAGGCCCTGGCTCCACCTTCTTCTCCTCCTGGGGCTCTACCTTCACTTTGGCCTCCTCCCCCACTTCCTGCTCCTCCTCTTTCTTCACCTTCACCTGCGCTCCCTCCACATGAGGGGGTGCTGTGGGTGCAGCCCCAGGGCTGGGGTTGGGGTAGCTGGGGGAGTAGTAGGAGTCGTAGGCAGAGTAATAGGGCGAGTCCTTACTGGGAGCCTGAGGAGGGAACAGAGCCTTTTTGGCCCCCTCCCGGGGCCCCTGGTCTGGATCTGTCTTAATGCCTTTTAGGCTCTCTGCTTTCCCCTCGCCATCCTCACCGGCGTCAGATATGTCTGAGTAGGCGGGGCTACTAGTTTTAACAGAGGCACTGTCAGCTCCGTTTTGGTTGACGTGAAGTGGGGGGGGCAGGCCAGCCTCCATCCTGCTGGCCACACCGATCGATGGGCTGGGCGCGTTGTCGGAGAAGCTGTACACCTTGTCTGCCTCGGCCTTGATGCTGGCCAGCCGGCTCTGGTGAGCTTCCGTGGAGCCGTTGAGCAAAGAGTCTGATGTTTCTGAATATGGGCTCCTCCCCTCCTCTGGCCTCCCCCCTTTACCCATGGCCTTTGGACTGTCCCCCTCCTTGCCCCCCTCCCTCTTCTTCTTTTCCTTCTTCTTCTTCTCCTTGGAGAGGGAGGGACTTGATGCAGGGTCAGCCAGTGACGGGGGCTTGGGTTGCACGTTCTTTAGCTGGGGGCTCTTAGGGACCGACTGTACCATTGAGCCAAGAGCAGGGGAGGATGCCTGATGGGTGTATGGGGAGGGAGCACCAGGAGCAACAGAGCGGGCCGGCTTCAAGCCTTTCTGGTTCAGTTTGTCAGGCTTGGAGGTGGATGCCATCTTCTTGGCTTTCTTGTCATCCATACCATCATTGCTGGCCTCATCGGTCAAACATGGTCCCTCCTCCCCTCCATCTGTCCCCTCTGGCTCCATTTCACCAGCCTTTTTCTTTCCCTGCTTAAACTTCCCAGATGACGGGGAGAGGCTCTGAGCATCAAAGCCCCGCCCCTTGGGTGTTGTGGATCGGGCAGGGGAGATGGCAGCACCGTTGTAGGTGGTGGGGTCAGGATGGAGGGCTGGCTCATCCCCATATTCGCTGTCACCGTCCTGGTCCAAGCGGACGTCACTGTCATTATGGGCTCGAGCCTGGTGGTACTTCAGCCCATTGATGTGCTTGTATTTCTTGTTACAGTTGGGGTGGGGGCAGTCAATGAGTACAGGGGAGGGGCAGGTCCGGTCCAGCTGTGGGGGAGGAAGGGGATCACTTTTACCTCCAGGGAGCAGGGGTGCAGCACCTGTAGAATTGGTTCGCATGCGCTTGGAGGCCTTAGAGTCCTCTGAGCTGGAGGTGGGCTCCATATCTGACATAGGTTTTGTCTTCCTTTTGGTGGACAGCGGACTAGCCTTGGCTTCCTCCGGCCCTCCGGCCGTCTGGCTGCCTCGTCGCCCCTTGCTGTTGCTAGCAGCACCACGTGTCTTGCTGCTTCCGCTGCCTTTGTTGTCTGAAGAGTTGCTGTTGTCGTTCAGCGGCGTGTTGCTGTTTGGACGCATCCTCTTTCCCCGACCGCGACCACTACGCATCTCCACGTCACTAGTGGGAGAATCGCAGAATCTGCAAACATACAAACAGTATTACCAGTGAAGAAGAGGGTAAGAGCAAACCTGCTTCTCTAGTTGTACGTATGTTGCTGTCACAAAACGATAAAGTGATACATAGAAGTAGCCCGTATGCAGCAGTGGAGTTTCCACTGACTTGACCTTTGTGCAAACTGAAGTTATGAATTTCTGTGTGCATACCTGGGAGGAGCCCAATCATGTCTTGTGCAGTCCAGCAGGGTTCCAACATATGTCTTGTTCCTCCAGGTAACATTGACAACCAGCATGCCTACACAGAGACAGAGTGTTTATCATGCTGTACACGCAAAGAACATCAGGCAAGAGAATGAAATGAGTCCCTGTCATATCAGTGGTCAAGTAACTATGTGACCAGTTTTTGAATGAAATCAAGCAGATGAATGAGTCGCTAGCATCAAGCAGATCATAGTGTTCAGCTGTGCAAACAGCTCTGTGTAGCTCAGGGGTAAACAGCTTTTTGGCAGACAGAGCAAAGGGCTGACCTTTACTTCTACTACTTATAGAATAAAGAGAATGTTAACTGAAATAAAAAGAAACCCTCATATCTTAAGGGTCACTTTAATAGATTTAGATTTTTCACTTCGCAACTCATCTGGAAATAATCACTTTTTTTAAAATTTCTACAGTGTACTCAATTCTCAAAATTGAGTACACAATCTCAAAAACTCAAAATAATGGCTTACTTATGTGAAAATGCCCATGAAATGTATCTATATTTTAATGTGGATTTCATTTACAGATGTTTAAGGGGTTACTGTAATCTTGTTTTCCTACTTCTCACGTTTGTTTTGAAGATTTTAAATCCCTGAAGCACTCACGAATTGTGCAACATAAATAAGAAATGATTTGGATCAGTGAGAAAAGGGGAGGACAGAGTGAAGAGTGGAGAAGATTTCCACTGAAGACCACAAACAATGAATGAAATGAATGGATGGGCTGGGCTTGCAGCCACGTAAAACAGAAGCAGTCTGAGTTCTGAGCTTTGACAGGTACCAGAATGTGGTTTAGTCTCACCATCTTCAGTCTCCTGCCAAACGATGCCCTCCAGGTTGACGCTGGTGCCTGGCTCACAGGGTCCCAGGCACTCTGGCTCCGTTGCCAGCGCCGCATCTGCTGTGTTCACGGCTATGGACCGCGTACGAACCATGATCTGCTCGCAGGGAGATGAGATGTTGCTGCTAGTAATGGGAGCGATGAGGTGAAGAGTAGGAGCCGGGGTTGAGACCAGAGACTCCATCTGAAGGAAGACAGAGGACAGAAGACAGGGGAAAGGGGCTACTGATATGCTCAAATATAATGACACGTGCTGCAAAAACGGTAAGAGAGGCATGATGGACACAAATGTTAGTGGACCACAACATAATGCAGCCACAACACAGACTGGAACTTAATCACATCCCATATTCAGTACTGTCCTTGAACCTGCATCACTGCAACATCCGTTCAGTTATTGACACATCGATGCCATTATGATTTCAGCTGAATTCGTTTTGTCATACTATGTTGACGTGTGTGGACGGACCACATCGCTACGCATATTTGCACAAAATGAGCATGACAGCTACGATGATTACGATGGCTTTCGCATTTCATAGATCCTGACCTCCTTATGAGCCCAAAGGAGCTGTCGGACTAGCGTGATATATATATAAAGAAAGATAGAGCGATAGCTAGAGATAGCAAGAGACATACAGAGATGGAGATAGATAAATAGATAATTTATTAATCCCTAAGGAAATTCCAGACGTCATATGCACAATACCACCACCATCATTTGGAGGTCCACACACCGTTAGAAATGCAAATAAATCAAGGTGTCTTATAATTTGGAAATTGAATGTAGCTGAGTTATGATTGCGATATTAGTTTGGATTCATTTTGCAACATGACTTACCAATATGCATACATTTCAAGTCTAATTTATGGTTCATATGAAAAAAATGCATACTTTAAGACGGTTTCTCATTGGCCAATAAGTGTCAGATAAAACCCTGTATCATGACATTGCAAAACCAATGTTCTCATGGGTGCTTATGTGTTTGTGTGTGTGTGTGTGTGGGGAGCCTATGCTTTCAGTTTTCTGAGAGGAGGATGTAAAGACACTTAAGAATAGAAAATAAAGGGCAGGAGGGTGAAAGGAAAGAGGAGAAAAGAGAAGGGGTGGAGACAGAATGCAGAAGGGAAGAAGAGGAGGGCGGAGCAAAAGTAGGAAAAAGGACTATGAGAAAGAGAGGAGAGGAGGAGGCTGGAAGCATTTAGTGACAACTCTCGATCAGCATGTTATTATCAGGTGGGGAGCAGCTAGTGTGGGGCCGCACTGACAGCTCTGGGATGGTGTCAGCTTTCGCCATGGCAACACTCCCAATCTGCCTCCTCACTGGGGACAGGAAGAGGCTCAGAGAATGAATGGTTTAACAGCTGATCAGACCTTCCTATTGACCTCCTCCTACTCCTCTAAACGCAATCAGAAATCCATAGGTGGTGAATGATAGGTACAAACTGCTATTGGTCCCACCATTTGAATCCTGTGTGACATTAAAACACAAAACACAAACTAACATAGAAAATCTATACATTCCTTCCAGAGATTTTACGACGCAGGTAGACAAAATAAAATGTAAATGTTATTTAATATGTCCGCAGCATTTTTAAGACTTTTGAAAGAGGATAATTTTATAGAAATACTTTCAGGAATCTTGCGAACATTATATTCAGTCCAACTCAGTTTATTTCACTGCAGTTGTAGACGAGATCGACAACTCCAAACACCAGGATGATCATCAACCCATTTGCCTGAGTAACACAACATGCAACAGGCCATTAAGATACGTATAAATTCTAAGCTATTCCTGTATTAATATTCCATATCTGACCTGTTAGTCTGTTAAAATTTGCTTTGGCAGCCTGCTGAAGCCTTACTTGAACAGATGTATAGCAAAACAAACAAACACACTTTCTTCTCCACAAACTCTGAATGATGTGTGTGTATGTGTGTGTATTTGTGAGAGAGAAAAACAGATGTGGTAACGTGGCTAACACCAGAGCAGCGATAGCCAATCAACAACAGTGGGGGCAGCTGAGTGTTTGAGCCAGCCTTGACAGCCTGGGATTTGATGTGGACATGGGCTTAGGGGGTCAGGGTGATTGCCTCATGATCAAAGGGTCCAAGGTTCAATCCCCCACTCCTCTATGTGAAAGGTCCCTTAGCTAGACCCTTCCTTCTCCTTAAGATTAAAAACACCAACCTGGCTGGCTGAAATGCTGGGGACACCCCCTGATGACTGGGAGGAGGGAGAGAAAAGTAAACGAAACAATAAGAAACAAAAAAGAAAACTACCTGACAAGTTAAGAGAGAATCAACCAAAAACAACAGCTGTGTCAGATACCTGACCTTTGTGACCAATCCAAAACTGAGGAAATCTCTGACCATGTACACACTCTGAGTGTGGCGTGGCTTAGGTAAGGGTGATCACCTAGTGATCAAAGGATTGTTGGTTCGATCCCCTGCTCGTCCACGTTGAAGTTCCCTGAGCAAGTACCTAACCCGAAAAAGTGCTATAGAAATGCAGTCCATTTACCAAGAGAAGACAGACCTGGATCCAAGACTGTGTGACGACTGTGCACCCACTGCACCCAGAATGAGGTGGAAACCAACCTGCATTTTCTAACCACCTATCTACTGTACCCGGACATCAGAGACTCATACATCCCACAGATTACACATACCCAAAAAGACTTTGAAAACATGACCAACAACGACAAACTTCCCAAGTTTAATGTTTAGCACACTAAACATTGATCAGGAGGGAGAGAGAGAGTAGGTAACACAACCATCCTAAAACCTGATCAGAAGGGGCGGGGTGGGGGGAGACAGAGGCAGGCAGAAAGAGAGAGAGAGAGAAATACAATTAGGGCTGCACAATATGGTCTAAAAATAATTTTCTAAAATTTTTAGGCATATCACAATACACAACATATACCATGATATTTTTTAAATCTTTAAAGCATACAATCATACAAGCATCATCTGGTAGTCCCTACAACATGGTTGCATTATCGAATTCTTGTTTATATTCATTAGTGGTTTCTATTGGAACCATTATTAATGTGCATGCAAAAAGCAGAAATCACAACCAAGTGAAACAAAACAGTATTTATTTTATTATTTTACTTATTCAGTGCTCTACTTCTTTAAAACATTTCGTGTAAAGCCTATTACTTTTTGGGGATTCTTCCTCCTTTAAATACATTTTCTTTATCATGCATGAATTGTACTGTAAATGCCTTCTTCAAATGTCACTTTTATTTAGTCTATTTCCCTACACTTTCCTGTTTTTGTCATGGAAACTTTGTAAACCAGCACGCTGTGTTTGGTTAACGTGGATTTATTAACCAGGAAATGTGGTTTATTTAGTAGTTGCTTTGAAACAGACAATAAATACATAAAAATACATTTCCGATCACTCTTTGGATAAAAGCGCTGTGGAAATGCAGTCCATTTACCATTACTCATGTAAGAGATGGGTAGTTGTCCAGGACAAGAAAAATGTACTGTGCTGAATATGAAATGGGGTTTCTTCTCTTGGAAATACCTTGGGTGGTTACACTTACATATTAGTAGATCAAGTTAAAGTTACAGCTCAGCTGAGCTCCGTGTGTGTGGAGTGGTGAAACAGAGGAGTGGAGAGAAACTCAGCACAACCATAACTAACAGCAAAACACAACAAAAAGTCTCACACTATGCTGAAATGAGAAAAAAATGAGGCCAATAACATAATAGAGATATAACAGCATGATATTCTCATATCATGATTATTGTGACTAAAATTATCACGTTTAACATTATTATCACTTTGGTATTTTTAAATTGTGCTGAAAATGTTGGGGGGAAAAAATACTGACGCACACAGAGAAATCGTTTCAACAGCTTTTGTGTTGAAAACCACAACTTAAGTTAGCAGCACTATGCACTTTTTTTTAGCATATACATTTAAATGATAACCATTGCTCAAAATCTTTTATTAACATAAGAAAATATGAAATGTACAGTGCATTAATGCAAGAATGTGAAAGGGTCACAAGATGAAACTATATGTTATTGATATATATACGAACACACTGTATATACACTCACACATACATACATACAGTACTGTGCAAAAGTTTTAGGCCACCATTAGATTTGTTGTTGTAGCAATGCTATCTATGTCTTCATTAGAATACAACCAGAAAATACAGCACAGGCGTATGCAGTATTAAAAAAATAGTAAAAAAAAAATCAGAATAGAACAGCTTCTACAGGCTAAAATGGCAAGAATTTTGTGTGACCTACCTTTACACTTGAGCAAGAGCAGGAACCAGGCTCTCTTCAACCTAAATGGAATGGAACCCTAATTAATGTCATTACTAACACCAGTATTTGTCCTAGTTTCATCACTACTTCATGTCAAAATGACTGCTGTGAAAAAGCTCCATTACACCAGGTTTGATGGTAGCGGCCTAAGACTTTTGCACAGTACTGTATATAAATGGTAAACGGATGGACTGCATTTCTATAGCGCTCCGATACAAAGCACTTTACAATGTTTGCCTTACATTCACCCATTCACACACTGACAGGTGAGGTAACCATGTAAAGCCCACTTGCTTGTCAGGAGTAATTTGGGGTTAGGGTCTTGCTCAGGGACCTTCGACGTGGATAGCGGGGGATCGACCTGGTAACCCTCCAATCACTAGGTGATCACCTTATCACCTAAACCATGCAACATTTGTACTTTTTATCCAAATATTAAGGCTTCTCTAATGATGCAGTTTTATGAGTCTGTCAATGTAACTGTCTAAATTTTAATTTTCTTTGTCTGCTTTTCTAGGTTAACATGAATTTGATTAGCAAACAACGCCAGTGAGCTGTTCCGGGGAAACAAGTGTCCAAGTCTCACTGGCAACATTATTTGTGTGTAAGTAAAAGGACTGCATGACTGAGCAGCAGAGTGACGGAGAGACCTTGAATGTGCCCAGGTCACACATCACAAACCAACACATTCTCCTCTTTCTAGGAAACCTTGTATCACATCCAGATCAAGTGCAAGTCAGGAATGTAGTTACGCCGGGCCTACACACATTCATACAAGCACATTAAAGCTAAAGGACTGCTGGAAACTCTCCAAGGACATCTGGAATAGTCTTGACATCCAGTTCGAATTCACTAAAAGACACAAGTCGCCCGTGATAGCCTCCAGGAGCCTCATCAAGGACCCCCAAATACCCTCATGGGACCTTGGAAACCTCTCAATGATTACTTTGAAACTTCGGGTATTTGACAGTGTTTCTCCTGCGCTTGGGAGGCCCTTTGTGCTCTCACACACAGAGGAATGTTAGAAATGAACAGGTTAACAGTTATTTATACACGGGATGCCAAGACACACTGAGGACCCTGTAATAATATATGGGAGGGAGGGAGAGTGACCTCAAGCCAGAACACAATCTCTCTCTCCTTTTGGATGGGGCCCAAGGCTTAAGTTCTTAGAATGATGCTAATAGACAGAGAGAAAGAGAAAGATAGTTTGAGATAGTGATAGATAGAGAGATAGATAGAGAGATAGAGAGAGAGAGAGACAGACAGACAGACAGACTGACAGACAGACAGATAGGTAGATACTGACAGACAGACACTATAAATCCCAACGGAAATTCCAGACGTCACATGTATCAGGGAATTCACAATCAGCTTCAGCTTTACACTGGAAATAAACAAAAACATATTTGAAAACTAAAATGAAGAAACTGTTAAACCCCAGCAAGTCTGAAATAAGTTCATATGTGGTTCCACAAATCCAAGATAGATGACAGGTTGTGTCTGAACACTATGAAACATAGTAATGTTAGAAATGGCGCAAACTTTTCCTTTACTAGAGTGGATAGTTGATAACAGGAACGTTATGCCTCCGGTGTATTTTTGTTCCAAGTGTTCATATAAACAGCAGAGCAGCTCAGTTTCACCTCTCTCCATCTCAAGAGAATTGAAAATAAAAATCGTTGGAGAGAGAAAAGTCACTTCATACTGTCGAAGACTTACAAATTTTGTCATGCCCTGACGGCAGCTAATATTAGCTAGTTACGTTAGCTGTAGCAAGGGGAGGAGCAAGTCCAATTTCTTCAAAAATGTTTCTTATATTAATGTTAGCTACACCCAATTAATGCAGCATTTATGTTTTCAGCGACACAGTTACGGCTCATTGTAAAATCCGCAATTATTTTACGAGATGAGTTGGCAAAAGTCATGAGGGCAGGTGAAACAGTGCAGACGTCATCTGATTATTACAAATAGTTTAAGTTAAAGGTTAAAAGTAATGATTCAGTTTACTGACAAGATACAGTAAACTTTTCAGGTCTGAGTTGTGGAAAAACAACAAGAAGAAGAGGACATGTCCGTTGATGGAGAGGAGGATTTGAGTGCAGGGCAGGATGAGGAGTCTAGTCAAACTACCCGCACCAGTTTAATTCATTAGGAATGTATTAACGCAAAGGTGTGTTTACATGATTTAATGTCACTTTTCATTTATCTTCCCAGATTTTCTCACTTCTCTGCATCAGAATGATACAAACCTTCTTAATGCATGATTTTTCTAAAAAGGTTAAGACACTCATGTGCAACAGTCTAAACTTGGATGTGTGTTGCAAGGTGGCCATCGATGTACCAGACCAGGAGGTCTTGGACTAAAGTGTACATGAGGAGGTTTTATAAAATGGAAAATAGGGGCTGAAATGTTCTGTCTCTGGTTGTGAATTGTGTAGAATCAGATGCAAACGATCGCTTTAATGCTTATGTTAAACTACTCCCTAAGAACGACACATTTTGCTGGTTGTGAAATGTGTAAATGAAAGCAAATTGCATAATGCAGTGCTGAAACACTAAATTTGTGTTAAAAATGCACCATTTTTAAAACAACAGAATGCTTTAACATGATAATCTTCTTCCATTATACATCTATGATTAAGAGCGAGTTCGCTCATATTAATCCTGGAGAACTGTAGAAAAACAACAGATTACAGAGTGATTACTTCATTCTTACGTTATGTTTTTCTACTGTGTGCAGCTGCAAAGTCCATTGCGAAATGTCATTCTCCTGTGTTCCCATTTCACACTCAACGAAGAAAAAGTCATGTTTTATGATCTGACGGAAAATACTCGTCTGCATCATCTGTGGAGAACACACTCTGGGAGTGATCTCCATATAAGGAAACGTGCGTCACGGAGCAGCTGGACGAGACTCCCTATGTTCAAAGACGCCAATAGAGGCTAAATAGTCACAAATAGTGCAGTTGCGCAGCCCAGATGAAAGCACACACCTCCTGCCTTCAGATGAATACTTGACCTTAACAATGCTCATTTGAGTGATTAATCAAATGGATTATCCATCCAATATATATATACTGTATATATACATACTGCTCGTGTTCTCTGTTCCATGTATATAATGATGAACTAACCTTTTGATAACCAACTGACCTTTAAGGAACATGTGTCCTCTGTGACACGATCAAGTCGCTTCGCCCTTTACAACATCAGGAAAATCAGACCACATCTGTTCAAATATGCAGCACAACTCCTTGTCCAAGCGCATGTAATCTCACGCCTAGACTACTGCAACTCCTTACTGGCTGGACTCCCGGCATGCAGCCTCAAGCCTCTGCTTATGATCCAGAATGCGGCGGCCCGTCTGGTCTTCAACCAACCCAAAACTGCACGTCACTCCGCTGTTCATTTCTCTGCACTGGCTCCCAGTTGCTGCCCACATCAAATTCAAGTCCCCGATACTCGCCTACAAAGCTGCTACCAAAACTGGTCCCACCTACCTGAAGTCCCTCATTCAGGTCTACGCTCCCTCCTGCCCACTTCGCTCTGCCAAGGAGCAACGACTGGTGTTGCAAGCACACCAAGGCCCAAAATCATTAACCAGACTCTTCTCCTCTGTGGTTCCTCGGTGGTGGAACGAGTTACCAAACTCCATTTGCTCTGCAGAGTCCCTCTCTGTCTTGAAGAGAAGGCTAAAGACCAGATCTTTAGGGACCACCTTCTCACAACATGAACTGTATTGATGTAAGAAAATTTTAAAAACCTGTACATACATGTGCTCTTTGTCTTGCCTCCTTGCACTGCCTTGTAGCACCAAGCATCCCTTGGACCAGAACCTGAACTCTAAGGCTCTTACTGTCTTTGTTTTTACTTAATAGATCTTTGCTTATGTTGTTGTAATTCTCATATGTACGTCGCTTTGGATAAAAGCGTCTGCAAAATGCGAATTGTAATTGTAATATACATAAATATATATATATATATATATACATACATAAATCAAGAAATTAGCATGGAATTAGAACTCAAGCGCAATAGCTTCCTCTTACCTCCTTGCTGACGATTTTCTTCAGATTTCGGCATTCGACTTTGTCCACGTCTTCTGGTTCTGTTGCCATGGCAATTGGCTGGCCAATCCCTGCTGAATCCAGAGCTATAGTCCCAATCTGCTCAGCTGCAGCTAACTCAGGGTTTTGCTGGCCATCGAATGGGCAACAGCGAGGGCCCCCTAACGGCAAGACAGTGGCTCCAGACTCCTTTTCTGCATTAACCACTCCAGTGGCTAAAACTTCCATTTTCTCCTTTTTAGTTTTCCCAGAAATGGCTTCCTTGTCCTTCTTTACAGTGGGGAGGACACGGGAGGGCTTATTAGTTTTTTCAGTTCCCTTGGTGGAGGTAGAATTAGGGTTGGGGGCCATTGGGTCTCCAGTGGGCCGAGCCTGAACCTCCTTCTTGGTTCCATCAGAGACTGGAGCCTTAATGCTCTCCTTAGAGTTCTTATTACGTTTTGACTTTGACTTGCTCTCTTTGCCCTGTGCAGCAGCTACAGGACTAACAAACTTTATATTGTCAGGTAAAGCAGCTACAGCACTGGGAGGGGCAGCCATGCCCCCTCCCTCCTTACTTCCTGACATCTCTAGTTTGTCCTTCTCCAGGTCGGCGTCCAGGTCAATGATCAAATTACCAACACCGATATCCCATTCATCTCCGCTGTCGTATGTGTCCACCGCATTGGAGTCCACACCTTTCCCGCCTGTAGGGCCGCTGCTGAGGGACATCTTAGAAGGAGCGTCCCGGAGCGCCGCAGGAGGGCCACAGGGGGGCCACGCTCCTCCCAGCCGCCGGACGCCTCCTCAGGGCTGGACCCCGCGCCTCCGCCTCGCTCCCCACATCACCCCCTGCACACAAGACAGACAACATGAGGTCAGAGATAAGACAGCCGGTCAAATCAACCAAAAATTTGTAAACCTACCAATGATTATAATTAAATGATATTAAATCAAGGAAAGCAGTGACTTTTTTTAAACTGCTATAACAATTAACCAATTATAAAGGCTGTTTTCCAATCAATGAATCCTTCAGGAGTGTGTCAGTAGAAGTGAGTCTGCTGTGGTGCGGATCAGGTCTTGCTTCTTGCGATATGTTTCCTGGTTTAAGGAGGAGGTTTACTGATGCTGACATAAAAGCCATATTTTCTGACAATATGGGGCTGTCGACAGAACCATGGGATTGGATTGCAGGTAAGTGGGGGGCACAGTAACAGCCTGCAGTCCTAAGGCCTGAACATTGATACTTATTAACCTCTCGGCATGGGAATAAAAATAAAACCCTCTAGATGATGAACTCCAGCTCACCACACTCACACTGCAGCAGGACAAATATTACAACTCAAACACAAAAACTGAGGTACAAAGTTTTAGAGTGTAGTACTTAATATAAATACTGGTTTAATTCAGTGGGATTAAGCAGATACAGAACATCTTCTCTAAAGGAAATTTTGGGAAACACACCACGCCGTAAACCACAGTGTTTGTTCATGTAAACAACAAATGCTGTTCGGGCTGCATGATATATACTACTGTACTGAATGTATCACGGCTTGTTCCACTTGTGATATGGTTAATGACTATATTGACAACATTGAGTACAAATAGTTATTAAGCCCCTCTGCTGTGTGTATGATCGACAGCCTCGTCGACAGTGAAGACAGCGCAACAATAAGACGGCAAAATGTGGTAGAGTCTACTTATTTATGTTATTTACCTCATTTATGTGAACACATTTCATTTCAGCGCAGTGTGAGATGTTCTATTGTGTTTTGCTGTCATGTATGGTCAAGTTGAGTTTCTGTCCACTCTTTCGTCTGTTTCACAGTGGACTGCCGCTCTGTACACTATGCTCCGAATACTGTTGTAAATATGGCTTTATCAAGACGCCAATACTGGATAAAACTATAAAACAATGACACACAGACGCTCTCTTAATATACCAAACTCAAAGCCAAACCAAACTTTATTTTCACACTTCATCAATTAAGAACACAACATTATCACACACCCATTTCCACTCAGAATAAAATCTCCACGCATATCCAGTGTAACTGCTTATTAAAAGGAAACAAATTTGCCCAGATCTAAGTCCGGAAAAATAGAATACACTGTTGCTCAGTTGCTGGTTAACTTGGTTCACTAATAAGAGTGTATAAGTGTAACCCACGATTTCTGAAGAGACGAAACATCGTTTTGCATAATACCAATTCTATGCTATACTTTAACCCCTACCTTACTGGAGTGATGTTTCATGGGAAATGTATTTTGAAGTGTCTACCATCTGTTATAAAGCAACTACTAAAAACCTAAATTTCCTAATTAATAAATATGCATTAATCAAACACAATGAGCTGGTGAGCTCCAAAACAGGAAAATGTAGGGAACAAACATTTTGATAGGGGATATGCAGCACAATGGATGCATGATACAACAAATGTATTAAAGAAAAAGAAA
>OMNV01019756.1:43785-55338 GCA_900303265.1 Brotula barbata
CAACAATCCTGAATCCTGCAGGTCGTTGTTACTCAGGTCCAGGTCTCTGAGACTGGAGGGGTTGGAGGTCAGAGCAGAGGCCAGAGAAGAACAGCCTTCATCTGAGATCAGACAGCCGGAGAGCCTGACACACACACACACACACACACACATGCTATGGAAGAAGGGTTCCTGAGCTTGTTACCTTGGCAACAAGGATATGATAATGTTGCTTTTGGCATTACATCACTATCTCTGTCTCTCTCCTTCCTCACCTTTACACACACACACACTGCAGTCTAATACAGTGTGTGTGTGTGTGTGTGTGTGTGTGAGATGACACCTTGAATGTCTGGGCTCTGCCGTAGGACAGAGAAGTAAATTTACATTTGTATTTAAATCCTCCCACTCTGCTGCCTCCTGTTCTGTTCTCTTCATGAAAGAGAGCGTGAGCAGATTTTATGGAGCACTGCAGGATGAAGGGAGGAATAATGGAGGAGTGATGAGGACACAATGGGGGAGGAATAAAGGGGTAACGCTGCATTCATATATTCATATGTATGTTTAAACCGCTTCGCTCACACTCTGATGTCATGTCTCTTTAGGTGTTATATGTTTCCTTTGTTATATTAATGATGAAGTTTAGGCAGATTGATAAGTTCTGAGCTTCTGGGCGGTGGATTGTGTGTTGGTGCTGCATTGCAGGGTGAAAGATCCTGATTTAGAAGAGACATTGTCCTGTTCCATAATCCAGAATTGACTAACTCTGATAATCCACTAATTATTCTACAAGTCGGACTGTGATGATTGTTTGATAAAGCATTGTCTGTGGTCTGATGTGTTTCCTTTATACGTTGCGGTTTCCATGAACACGCCATCTTTCCTCTGAACTCATTTGATTAAAACAGAGAGAACAACCATACAAAGTAGCCTGGTTACGTGATATGGCAGCAAACAATCTGGTAATACAGATGACTGCTCCATTATCATATAAGTATTTTGTAATAAGAAGCTACTAAAGTCAGCTTCATGCAAAAAAATGCATGAAAGACAATATGCACTTTCTGAGAAACCCAAATTTTTTATTTGACAGAATAAAGGGACGTCTGGTCTGCCCTGTCAGCACTGTTGCCACTGGGACCCCGCATTATGCAAACTTCATATATTTTACATATTGCTCCTATTGATTTAACACCTCCCTGCTCCTTGTCCATCTCTCAGGCGTTAGTTGATCGAATTTCAGAGTATGCTTTTCTTGTTCAGGTTACGGCTTTGTTCACACACATACTTCAAATATTTGAACATTCTGAGCTGTCAAACTGTCAGAGGTGATTTTAAATCCAGCTTCCATTCACACATGAACTGACAGAAAACTTAATACTTTCAAAGAAAAGGCAGCATATGTGTCAGAGCTCCTCAGAGCCAGGATAAGGTGAAAAAGAGTAAAATAAGAGTCATTAAATGAGCAGGCTGAGTAGGCCATTAGAGTGGCAGCATTGTGAATTAATGGGCAGCAGTGGGGACGCTTTGATGGAGTCGAATAAACATTCATCTGATCAGAAGTGATCGTTCAGCATTCCAAGGAGAAAGTTATGTAAACACAGAAGATCAATGACTCTGATCAGTCTGCTGACATGTAATCGTCTATGCTGTAAAGAAACAGACTAAGAACAACGAAGGAGAAAAACCATCCACTCTGTCCATATCAGGGAGGCCTCATACAGAGATCCCCCATGTCTTTCATCACTACAAGAGAGAACGAACACACACATGCGCACAGACACACACGTTCTGTCCTGAGTGTGGAACTCAGGAACGCTTTGAACGCTTTGAACGGGCCGCAGGCTTAAAGTCTCCTCGACATTCAAAAGAGGGGCGGGAGAATTAATGTTCAACACAACGATATCAAGAGCGGCTTCAGCAGAGTTCAACAGGAGGAATTAACCTTACAGTACCCACATACCCAGAATAACTGTTATCATCCCGCAGGAAAGATGACAGACGCTGAAGAGATAGAAGACAGGAGGGACAGTCACGTGTTGGGGATCGGGATGTTTTTGTCTGAGATGGGATGACGTGAACCTTTTGAAAGGGGTTCTAATGGACATCTGGTCATGTCATGGTTTGCTGGTTTGAATCCCTCCACACTGACATCAGGACACACACTAGCACACACACCAGCACACACAAGATGGATGGCGCCCTCTTCAGGTAAAGATTCAAGTGTTGGGGTATCGCTTCATCCATGCACACGCGCTCACATACAAAACAGTAATTTAAACTATACAGTGAGAAAATGAAGGAGTTATGATGTCATACAATGCACAAACAACAAAGTGGAGCGAGACAGACAGATAGATGTTCATGTGATGTTTTCACACAGTTCTTCCTGTATGTGTGTGTGTGTGTGTGTGTGTCTGCAGAGCCCTTACATCCACCTGTGTGTGTTTAAACAGAGCACCTCAGTAATAATTCATTAGAACCTTATCTGGCTGCAAGGGGTTAAAGAGGGGTACATCTCCATAGCAACAAGCCCCAGAGCACCAAACATACATGCAATTAGACACACACACACACGGGCCTGGGTTAGACACAGAGAGGAGCTTGCGGTGTGTGGGGTTTAGTTTGTCTGCAGGATGCACAGATCATATCAGCCGTTAAAACCTGTGACCAACCGTTACCTGCAGCAGAGATGGGACCAGGACAACTATGAAGTCCACAGGAGGAAGGTGGGACAAAGAAACGAGACAGAGTGTTTTGAGGTGGACGGTCAGGTTGGAAATGGATAGAACTGAGAAATTGGTGAAAAGCAAGTAGGTCAGACTTTGTTGGTTTTGGGGCTCAGAGGGTTGATGAAGGACACGGAGAGTAGGTGGATTATCTCTGACTGGAAAAGGTTTGACAGCTAGAGTTAAAAAAGAAAAGCTGAGCTGGGCTGTAACAAAGTGCAAACATGCTAAAAGGGTTTGAGGAATCTCTTCATAATAATTCCTCTCACATGGTTTTAAACATTATTTTATATTATTATATTATTTTTAGACAATAGACAACTATTCAGAGATTAAGGACGTTGAATCTGGATGGTAAATATATTCCTGTTTGTCAGCTAATACTGTATTTACTGTACCTGTCCAGGTTAGCTCTGCCCTGCCCCTGGTGGACACCAAGGGCACAAGAACACCGTCTCACATCCAGCTTAAACTCAAAAAGCTGCAGGTCGGTGGACACACACACACAAACTCACACACACACACACACACACACACACACACGAAGAGAAAAACAGAAATATTCTGTAGGTGGGTCTGTTTGTTCGCATCAGAGATGAACAGGTTAATATGATCGAGTTAACATTTTTGCCTTACAGAAAGTCTATTTGTAATTAATTAAAGACTTCACATCACATTTGAGTTTGAGCTTTAGTTTTTCGTTTGAGTTTCAGTTTTTAGTCTTTAAAACAGGTCAACTGTAATAATGTAGCCTTTCATCCTTTACTATAATCTAAGTGCCAATTGACTCATATATTTTATGGGAGCAGTGTTGGAGACGTCCCATGTGGTGGATGGAGAGAGGCGCCTCTGTCTCTGTCCATGTCTCATCCTGAATGTCCTCAGCCTCTGTTTGTCTTCCTCCTGGTTTTTTCAGCTGCAGGATGAGCAGCTGTCCATCATAGACAGAGATAATCGCCGTCTGGCCTCTAGACTGGCTGACATTGTGTCCTCTAAAGGTCTGGTGGACCACAGGAACCAGTACCACCTGAGAAGGTATGAGTCTCTCGAGACACCACGCACACACATCTGTCCCAATTCGGATTATCTGGCTGTTCTGTACTTGGCCTCTTCTTTGGCCCATAACCTTTAAAATCCATCCATAATGTTTTGAATCATCATCCTAAATAAATAAACTGAGGCAAAAACATAACCTTGGCAGAAGTAATGAATGTATCTGTCTGTCTTCTATTTGTCTTATCTGTCCATCCATATGTCTCTGTCTTTTCTCTGCTGCTGTCAGTACATTTAGACATATTTTATAACTTTGATTATACTGCCATTACAGCAATAAAAAAAAATGTTCCAGATCTTCCACCTAGTTTGATTAGCACACATGTTCCACTAAAACATGTGTGTTAATCAAACTAAGTGGAAACCTGCAAACTCCTCCAGAAAGACATGGTGGCCATCCCTGAGACTCAAACCCACCGCCCTCTTGCTGTGAACCAGGAGCGCTACTACACCACCTTGTTGCCCTTAATGGAAGTTAAATTGATGAGTACATGTAAACAGACTGTGTTGTTCCTTTAGTTTGAATGCCGACAAGAGGAGGGTGGAGTTTCAGCTCATCAACCGCCAGAATCAGGGCATCCTCCAACGAATCACAAGCTGCCAGTCAGAATACCGCCACCAGCCGTCCTTAGACGACTGGGAGTGGGCGGTGCGCAGGCGGGACAACATTGCACGTTTCCCCCACAGACTCACACGCAGAAAGGCGAGTGCATACCACAAATGAGGAAGATGTGTGATTAAAATGATGATTCCTAACTTTTCTTTCATTCCACTGATTTTGAATTTCTCACTCATCTCCGTGTAGGATCTTTCATAAATGTTGTCTGACCTGACATTCCTGGGACAATGATGCAGGCAGTCCAGTGTCACATGGCTATGCTGGCCTGTAAGCGCCCCCTATTGGGGAAAAAAAAATACGCAGCCAAATTCCCTTAGTTTGTAAAGTGGAAAATTAGTGACAAAAACTATCTCTGAGTTTATAAAGTCGCAAATGTGTGCACCTGAATACTATTTTTCCAAGTCAATCAAAATCACCGTGTGTATATTTTTCATTGTTGTCAATGATCACATTAAAGTCATAATGTGTTGTCCAATTAAATCTTTGGGGATCCAATTTTAATGTTTGGTTTGGTTTTTTTTCGCATTTTAAAAGTATTGAAAGCTGGAAAGAAACTGTACTGTACAAATAGCAAACAACTTTGGTTCATAAGAAATCTAGTGCTTACAGATAGAAAAAAAACGTTAAAAAGGCACAAGACAACGAGTGGCGACTCGTGACGACTCGTGGGGACTCGTGGCGACTCGTGGGGACTCGTGGCGACTCGTGGCGACTCGTGGCGGTGCTGGAAGTGAGCATATCACTGTAGGTCGGGAAAACTCTCCAAAATCTTTCAGGTTCTAAATAAATAAAGTGCACTTTAACTGCTTACTTCATGAAGTCGCTTTACACTTATGGAAGTCTCAGCTGCAGCATTTGTTTTTTACTTCATTCAATTCTGCACTAGATGGCAGTAAATACAAGACTTGTCATTTATTTAACTCACTGAATCACAAAGACCGAGAGAGAGAGAGAGAGAGAGAGAGAGAGAGAGAGAGAGAGAGAGATGGAATGAGTTGGAATGTGCCTTTAAATGTGCGAGGTTTGATCTCTCGGCTCCTCTGATCTTTTGTCAGAATCCCATTGAATCGCATATAAAAAAGAGCTTAAGTTACTCAGACTACAGATGATGAGCAAAGCATCCAAACACGGTGTCGTCTTTATTTTATTTGAATTCTATTATTTACTAACCGGAATGTTTCCCAGTGTTCACAGCAGCAGAATTGATTCCATCACAGGGAATTAAACTGTTCTCTGTAAGCATCATGACAGACCAAGCCAGACTTAAGTTGTATCTTTGTTTTTTGATAGTCATAGTTTTTGACAGATGGCTCAATACCTCATGAATGAAAGAAGAATACTTTATTGAATGAATTCTCTGCACCTGAATCCATCGTCAATGAGGAGCAGTGGGCAGCACATCCATGCAAACACACAGAACAGCTCCCCTGGTCCAACTCAGATCTTCCTCCTGGTCCTCGGTCAGGAGCGATGAACCTAATGAACATGTTTTAGAGGGTGGAGGAAACAGGAGGACCAGGAGGAGAACATGGAGACTACACAGGAAGGAGGGGAGGACGACCCGGGGATTCAACCTTTCTGCTATGAGGCAACGGTGCTGACCATCACGCCACCGTGCAGATTTTAGGATGAATACTGTTCTATGAGAATCTGGCTCCGGGATCCGCTGAGCAACAACATAGGAACATAAGAACATTTACAGTCTGTTGTCTTTTCAAATGGTCCACAAAAAAGACAACATACAACATCAATCCGTATGGGGGCGGCACGGCTTAGGGGGTAAGGTCGATCGTCTGGTGATCGAAGGGTCGCCGGTTTGATCCCCTGCTCCTTCGTGTCAAAAGTCCCTGAGCCGGACCCAGACCCCAAATTGCTCCCGACAAGCAAGTGGGCCTTGCGTGGTTACCTCGACTGTCCGTGTGGGTGAATGTGAGGCAAACATTGTGACCAACAATTGATAACCTAAACTCAAATATGCTCAAAATATGATCCACAACTAAAACAATAACGTAATCAGTACTGACTGACATTAACACAATCATATGGGAAACAAATCAAAGCTGTTCACTTTTGAACTCACGTTTCACGTATGCAGTCCAAACTCAGAAGGACGAGGCCTCCACCGTGTGAGCCGCCAGGTTCCTTTGTTGAGGGAGCGTGACTCAGGTCAGCTGTCTTCCTGTACACATTCTGTGGGTGGAGCCACGGGGAGCAGCAGGCCGGGTGTAGGAAGGAGGGTGAGCATCGGTCGGCCTGATGATACAATAACTACAGATGCATTTTGTCAATTTGGAAGCGATCACGAATGAATTCAAAGTTGAAGCTGTTAAATTTCATCGATGGACTTCTTTCTCAGTCTGGATGCCTCCTAATGTTTCTGTGATCACTGAAGCTGCTGGAAACATCAAAACAGACGCTAAAGTGATAAAAGTCAAATACAATGATTTATCTTTATCTACCCATTCATATGCATGTGTGTGTGTGTACAAATGTACAGTATGTATGTGTGTATATGCGTGTATGTGTGTGTGTATGTATGTATGTATGTATGTATGTGTGTATGTGTGTGTATATGTGTGTGTATCTGCGTCCATATGTTGACGGAGGCCTTGGACTCCTTTTAATGTCTGCTTCTCTTTCAGTTTGACTCCAAGTTTCCATTGTTATTTCCAAAAGAATGACAGAAATCTGCAGCTGACCAACACACACACATCATGCATACATCGGTTCACAGTCTTCATCTTTTAAAGATGGAAATCAGATTATTCACTCTGTGTATTTCTTTATGTCTTTTCTTATTTTTGATGACTGGTTCTGGTTCTGCTTTGTAAGTTTTTGAGTATTTGATTTGAAAATGTACTATAGGAAACCAAAACTGATAAGTTCCTAAAAATTCAAGGTGTGGCTGCAGGCTTTAATATTTCCAGCTGACAGCAACATTTCATCAATCATGTGAGCCGATGGGATAAACGAAGTACACGCTTGATTGAAGTCATCGTCCTTCACTTCACTGTTTAAAATCTAATAACACGATTTCACAGCATTTTTGTTGTAAAAGTATTTCAACTGTTAGTTTTCGCACTCATTTTTTCATAAATTGTGTCTGACCTGACATTACCACCAAGCCCGACATGCCCAACTCCTGTGTAGAATCAGCATTGTTGTTGCTGTGTTGTTGTGTTGTAGCCTTGTTTACTTTTCTTTGTTATTTTTCAGTTCTTCAGTTCTCCTGTTTGTGTGATTATTGGACAAATCTGTTGCAGTCGAGGTCACCAAAAGTCAAACAGATCAAGTGTAAACATTAAATAAATGGAGACACTTCCTGTTTCTACTCCAATCAGGACATTAAACATCTGCCGAGGAGGCGTGTTCATAGCGCCCCTCCTCCTCCCTCTCTCTCCTCCACAATTCAGAGCAGCAAAGTTTTGAATCAGTCCACACTTACACGCTGACACACACACTCACGTACACTGTCTGTCTCTCACGCTCATTCATGGATTACTGCTGCTGCCTTCTACTGCTGTGGACCTGCAGCCTCTTACCAGGTGAGAGAGAGAGAGAGAGAGAGAGAGAGAAATGGAGACAGAGAGATGAAGAGAGAGAGAGGGAGAAGGAGAGAGAGAGAGAGGGGGGGGGGGGTGGTGTTTGTAGAAGTCAGGTGCTGCTGCTGGATTGTTAATGTGAACTGAATTTGTGCTTTTGTTACCATGGCAACATCTTGTTGAGGGATGCATAGAGGATCACATTTGATGTGATCATATGTTGTTATTTTGCCCTAAAAAGTGTGTCAGAAAAATAAATTTACTACACTCAAAGTCGACCTGAAGTGTTGGACATGCCGGTCCCCATGGTAACGTACGGACACTCTGATATCAGCACAGTTAAGGACAAAGACAGAAGCTCTGAATGAACTCATTCTGTTCAGCTGAAGTCCTGACAGCCGCTGGGCTGCACATGGACTTCTTCATCGAATCCATTAAATGGTGAACTGAACTGAAACAGACCCCAGAGCTGACCTTGATTGGAAAGCCCGAAGCCCCTGTGCGGTGGAATAGGGTGAAACGTGGTTGACGTACCGCTGTGAACTCAGGTCGCTTTGTACGTCAGGCGGTCCGGTCAGGTTTGTCCATAGTACGGCTCCGCTAATCATCGTTTGATTCACCTGGACGTGTATCTCGATCTTTGATGTCTGTTCTGAGTCAATCAACTTACAGGGTGGATGTTAATATCCATCATCTCAGCTCATCCCTGTGTCTCCCATTATGTCTTACTTTGTCTTACTGTAGCACTTTGTGCAGCGGCGTTATGTGACAGACTCTCCCCTTGGATTTTGCTGTGTTAAAATTGTGTTTTTGTCCATGAAAGTGGCGTTAAAAACTCTCTAAAATGGATATATGGGGGATGGGGTGGGGGGGTCCATTTCCCTCAGAGCTCAAATTGCAGCTCTCTCTCACTGAGAGAGGATTTACATTTGTCAGGAACCCAAAAGGATTTTACAGCATGTTTGGGCTTTTAGGCCAATCGTTACACATAAGTCAAGATGTGGTTTCATCTCTGAGCCTAAAGTGCCCAGTTTGAACCCAACACATTACAAATGAATCCTGTCTGCCTGGGTTGGATTTATACTCTGTGATGTCCCACACAGGATGAGCTAAAGACATCAGGACACCGACCAAGACCTGGACAGATGTCAATCAGAAATATGGGCTTCCTTTAAGTTATTACCTGCTCCCGTTACTCAGGATTTAAAGTTGTTCAGCTGTTTTAATATGTGATATAAGTTGATAGGAAATATAAATATAGGAATAATAAAGCAGAGAAAAACTTCACCTCTGTCACACTGACAGGGTCCAGACCTCTGACCTCTGGTCTTAGACAGGGAGGTGAAGTTCTTTGGTTTGTGTGAGCATCAGACAGAAACAGAGCCAGAAATGCCAGAGGTGACGCAGATCAATAAATCAATAAATCAGCAGGACAAATAATTGTCAGAGAAATCATTCTGGATCCCCCCATCCCCACACCTCCCCTCTCTTCCTCTCATCCTCAAGGAAACACACACACACACACACACACACACACACACACACACACACTCTGCTTCCAGAAACTCCATATTTGCTTATATTTGCTTGCACGTTTCCTTCACTTGTGTGCATGCATGCATTCATACACACGTACATGCATACATCCTCTCGCATCTTTTACTTGCATCTTAGCCGCGCCCATTCATGATGCAAGGACAGGTCGCAGAGGCAGGACAATTGAGGAGCTCACAGATGACATGAGCGGCTGCTCTGTGCTGTCATTTGATCCCTAATATGACACATTATGTCTTATCATTAACATTATTATTGGCGGTGTCCTGATCTGAAGAACTTGCAGTCAGACTGCGGTTCTTTATAAAACAATAAACAAAGTCTTCTTATGAAGCAGAAATGTCATGGCGTAAAAATGAAATCTGCTCTTCTTATTCCAGGAATGACATGTTGTCTGGAGCTGGGCAGCTTTGAAATATTTGGAGTAGAAAATCATACAGCCTTGAGTTATTCCCGTTCCTGGTTGCTATGTCACCTTTCAATGGAATGAGAATTCCTTCTTCTTCATATTAATCTTTTTTCCCCCTCATGGAAAGTTGGAACCTTCTTTCTCTCTCTCTCTCTCTCTCTCTCTCTCTCTCTCTCTTTGTTGCCTGGTGGTGGAAAATAAAGTTGAAGAAGCATCTTGACGTCACCTTCATCATCATCTTTTATGATCTGACTTTCTGTCAGCTTTGGCAGCGTCAGGAAGCCCCTTCTTGAGCTGACCTTCCCGATAAAGATTTTAATTGGAACCAGAGGAAGTTCCAGTACAGCAGTGAGGAAGAGGAGGAAGTAGGAAAAGAGAGGGAGGGGAACGAGTGTGAAGGGGAGTTTGTGTCCTCGGCTAAGCTCTTAAAAATTCCTTTCCCCTCCTTCGTTTGTCTGCTTTTGGACTTGTTGTTTTAGTGTCAGTCTTTAACTTTTATATTCATTTTCTTCTTTTATCTTTCATTCCATTTTTTCACCTTCAATCTGTGGTGTAGAAAATAATCCTCTCCTTTCAAGAAACGCATCGATTTTTTTCCAATCAATTTTAAATCTCTTTAACAATGATTATTCCTTGTGTATTTTTACAACATAGATCTACTGTCAGTGACCATTTGTTAAATGTTCGATGTTCAAGGGTTTCCTAAAAAACGGACAAAAACAATAAAAAACTAAGAAGCAGTATTTTAATTTCTAATCTTGGTGACTTTGACAGATCTCTGTGCCAGCCAGCACAAAGGTCTGAACACCAGCACGGAAAATCTGCATGCGAGCTCTCAAATTGTCAGATCCTATTCTTGAATGATGGCAGTAAAATAACGCCGTACTTGCCCACCCCTGGTTTTCTTTGGAACTGTCATCATGTGACATCACGTGACACCGAGACGTCATCTACGTTCCTTCCTGGTTTGGTGTGAATCCAACCAATGTCGCCGTCATCTCCAAGACCTGCAAAGAATTTCACAAATCAGTGATCATTGGTACATTTGCAGTTTTTTGTCTTTTGTCTGACTGACCTCTTGTTATCACACACTGGAAGAACAGAAGAACTCCATGAAATGAACCGTTACAGTGAGATGATGATGTCACTAGATGACCTTCCCAAACAAATCTGTGTGTTAACGTGAGGAGGTCTCATCCTACTTCCTTCATCCTCCATCCTCCATTCTTCATCCTCCATCCTTCATCATCCAACCTCCATCCTCCATCCTCCATCCTCCATTCTTCATCCTCCATCCTTCATCATCCACCTCCATTCTTCATCCTCCATCCTACGTCCTCCATCCTCCATCCTTCATCCTCCATCCTTCATCCTTCATCCATCCTCCATTCTTCATCCTCCATCCTTCATCATCCATCCTCCATCCTTCATCCTCCATCCTCCGTCCTCCATCCTCCATCCTCCATCCTCCATTCTTCATCCTCCATCCTTCATCATCCACCCTCCATCCTCCATCCTCCATCCTCCATCCTTCATCCTCCATCCTTCATCATCCATCCTCCATTCTTCATCCTCCATCCTACGTCCTCCATCCTCCATCCTTCATCCTCCATCCTTCATCATCCATCCTCCATTCTTCATCCTCCATCCTACGTCCTCCATCCTCCA
>OMNV01019760.1:0-24284 GCA_900303265.1 Brotula barbata
TTCAACTTAACCACGAGGCCAAACCAGACTAAACTTAACCATGAGGCCAAACCAGGCTAAACTTAACCATGAGGCCAAACCAGGCTAAACTTAACCATGAGGCCAAACCAGACTAAACTTAACCATGAGGCCAAACCAGGCTAAACTTAACCATGAGGCCAAACCAGGCTCAACTTAACCACGAGGCCAAACCAGACTGAACTTAACCATGAGGCCAAACCAGGTTCAACTTAACCACGAGGCCAAACCAGACTGAACTTAACCATGAGGTCAAACCAGGTTCAACTTGTGTAAGGTATGATTTCCTACATTTACCCAGAATGCCTCCTGGTGTTTGATATGATTTGATATGAAACTTTTCACTACAATTTAAAAGAAACCCACTTGTGGTTACCTCAGAGTTCATGTCCAGACTTTCTAATCGATCATAATTCATTTAATGTGAAAACGACGTCAGGCTGAATTTTGTGTGCATTAAACTGATTGGGGTTGGACAGATAGCAGAGAGTTAAAAGTGAGCAGCTGATTTCCGTGAGACTCACCTTAATGAGCCTTTAGGAACAGGAACAGTGACACACACACTGATGGCAGCACTGAAAACACAACACAGCCCACAGACACAGGGTTAAAATCCAATAAAGCATTCAAAGAAAGAAAGAAACAGCATAAACACGAGCTCTGTTTACCTTTTATGTTTGTCTTCCAAATGGACAGATAACAGAGTAACAGATGTGGATTATGTGAGTCTAAATGGATTTACTCAGACATTATAATGACACAAATGGTACCTCACCTCAGGACTCTGAACCCCGTGACTAAACAGCACTGTACACTCTGCCATCGTTCCATACATGTGTTTGTGTCTTACTACAACACTGAAAGCTTCATGACCTCGTTGCTTCTGATTAAATTGAATTGGATCATTCTCGAGATATTAGCTGTTCACTTTCCAGGCACTTTAATGAACCCTTGAGGATACATGTTATAGGAAATGTTAAAATGGTTGTTTTAATAATTTTATGAAGTATGAATACCTCCTAGAACTTGATCAGCTGACTCATTGGCCCTGTGACCTTTGACCCTGAATTGTCTGTACGTTCTCACGGTTCTCTAGCTGCCCCTAGTATCCGTCTGTTGCCCTCATGTGTGACATGGCTCCATAATGTGAAGTAGCTGGGAGAATGTTTGGGGGCAAACGTGTCAGGAAACACAAAATGGATTCATCATAGCAGAACAGTTTCATGAATTAAAATGGTGCCGTCATGGCCATTTTTTAATTCTCCTCAGAAAAAAAACTGCTTTGGACTGCAGTTGGAAGTGTGATGACATCATGAGTGGGCATGGATTATTCCACCCTTGCAACAGTTTCACCAGTGCCTGGTGGAGAATGCAGGTTTCTTTAGCTAGGACCTGGTTTACTGACTGGTTAATCAAAGACTGAATGGATCTGGTCCCAGGACTTTTTGGGTAAAAAAGAGAAACACAAATATATCAAGAATGATACGTAAAAAAAACCAAAAAACAATGTCAGTGACAAGGTTCAGACAAAATCCTTACAATCCTTACATTTCGCAAAACTGCTGGAGTAAAATGAAAGTGTTGGTATACTTTAGGCTCTGACAGATGTTTCCTTGTTAAATAGCAAAATGTTTGATTGCATCCATGTGCGATGGGCTCAGAATTGATGAATTAATCCTGCAGGGCTGTGGACTGACCTCTTTGGTGGAAGGTCACAGCGGAGCTTCAGGTACATCAGCAGCCTGACGGGAAGTAAACGGATGGCTTTATGTTCTTCACTGATTAATCCTTAATCTGTATTATGCCGTTATATGCTTTCAGACCTGCACTTCAAACCACCATCGTCTTCATCACCATCACATCATTTTCTCATAGTGTGCTTATATTCCTACCTTCCTCCATTCTCTCTCTCTATGGTGGGGAAGAGATGGAAAGGAGGAGCTGAAGGCAAAGCATCACTCAGCTGGTACTGCATTACTGTTTGCTGAGAGAACAGAGACGAAGAGGAAAAGAGAAAGGAGGAGGAGAGAGTAAATACCAACTCACTGGATCAAGCGCTCTATTCCCTTCAAATCTCTGGAAATTTGGATTTCTGACTAAACAACAATCCACTGCCATTCAAGTCTGAGACTGAGTTGTTGTGAACAGTTAGGAGTAAAAAAAAGACACATCTGTGGACGTTTTCAATATGGCACCTCTGGGCTAAAACACGGAAACGTAGCAGGTACCAAAAACATTCAGTGCATCACCAGGTCATCACGGCTCTGTTGACCATGAAGACAAGTGTGCTTCAGCTCAGACGTTTGGA
Organism: Brotula barbata; assembly: GCA_900303265.1. Classification (NCBI taxonomy): domain Eukaryota; kingdom Metazoa; phylum Chordata; class Actinopteri; order Ophidiiformes; family Ophidiidae; genus Brotula; species Brotula barbata. The sequence goes on from OMNV01019760.1 coordinate 2,327, forward strand.
GTGCAGTGGGAAAAAAGATACTGTTTAATACAATCTAACCAATACAATTTAGTCCCACAGAGACAAATTTGCTTTGTGCAGATGTGAGGAATCTAAACACTGATTTCATGCTGTGCAGGTAGTCAGGCTGGGGGAGGAGTTTAGTCTGTGTTCAGTGGATTGAAAACTTGGGCCCAACTTGAAACAAACCAACCTGCACCAACGTTTCCAGACTAATCTCCTCACAGAGCACTGACCCTACATAGACTTGTTGCACATGTGTTCCGGGCCTTTCATTCATCAGCGCCAACTGGGCCTCTGCTCATACCTGTTAGGGTAACATAGGACTGTACTAAGTAGAGAGAGGAAGAAAAGAAAGAAAGAAGATCCCCACCAGGAAATGAACTCTCTGCACATGCAAACACACACACAGCAGCGCCCGGGGAACAACTCCACATCTTACAACTGGCGCCTTGCTCAGGGGCAATGGCGCAAGTGATTTACCTAACACACGTTTTTGTGGGTGGGTGGGGGAAACCGGAGCCCACGCAGACGCGGGTGTGTGGAAGTCAACCCCGGGACTCAAACCCACTACCCTCTTGCTGTGAGGCTGCAGCACTAACCACGACTCCGATCTGCTGCCCAAATAGACTGAACATAATTTAGCTCCGACCTGTGTTGGGCCAAAATACACCAGCGCATGAATGTCATCTTGAAACTACATGACAAACTGGGGTGTCACGGTGGAGGATCACCTCGCCTTGGCTGGGACACAGTCGGAGGATTCGATGGCTGTCAAATTCATCCAGTTTGACGTCCTGTTGGAAACTGCACTCGTCCAGCCGAACTGCTGCTCCATAACCTGTGAGAGCCACATGTGTAGGAGGAGAGGTCCAAAAGTGATACACTGCTGATTTTGCACAACTTAATTATGTCACCTGGCATTGTCGAAAAAACCACATCAGCGAGCGTGTTTAGATTACAAAAAATCATAACATGTGTAAAATGAACATAATGTTGCTTCAATTTAAGATATAATAAAAGTTTCAACATGCCTGTGCGCTGACTGTGTGCCTTGCTCGTGTGTTTAGGTTTAACTCACCTCTGAGTTGAGATTTTCCGATGCAGAGATCCTCGTTCAGGCCGATTCGCATTTCTGTGAGCCCAAAACAACTCAGTCACAGGCGTGCTTTCTAGTGAGCTGCATTTTGTGCACTTAAGAAGCTACAAAAACGAGCAATGGACACACTGAAATTTCAGAAAACCACTAAAATGTGACAAAAACGGTTTAGGTTGCTTGAGCAAAACCTACTTAATTTACTGTGAGAGGACGTGTGTAATAAACCATGGCAATGACATTACACAAAACTTTAAGTTTGACCAGGGGTGGAACTATCTGGACGCTGAGCTGGAATTCTTTCACTCAGCTCTGTTATCAATACTTGGGTTAGTGTTGTCCTGATTAACTTTGGCCTGAGTGCTCTTATTAAAAGACAATGGCGGGGTGAATCTGCCCATGATCGTTTCTTTCTGTGGAAACCAAACTTTTGGTCGTGACTCCATGAGAGTCTGGGACAGCTGTAAGGATAGAATGATAATCAATTCTCAGAGAGCTACAAGATGGAGGAAAGCTGCTTTACTACCGTTACATCTCATCTTCAAATTTTGAAATACTTTGCCTATGTTTTATGCAAAAAAGCCAACGGAAACACATCTACTGACTCTCGTGAAGTTCCCCTTGAGTGGAAAAAGAACTTGAGCAGAGAGGACTGGTTTATTTGGAAACACTGTGCTGACTTTACAGAATGTAGACTTTCTGGTCCTCTCACTCTGAACTCTGGTCTGCTGGCCTTTGCATTGACCTTTATGGAGCACATGTCTATACATGACATTTTAAGTTTAGTTTGATACGAAGTGCTTTCCCCCTGCATCGTCTGTATGTTTTCATGGATCTCTTTCGTGCGATGTGGCCACATAAAGAGAAGTTGGCTGAGCAAATGTTTTGGATTCATACATGCTGAGAGTTATGAGGAAAAATAGGAGACAAAGAAAATATGATGATGATTATTATTATTATTAATAATAATAATAATTGATATTACAAGAGGTTGGCATGATAGAGTTCTAATTGTGAATGGACAATTTACATAAAGCTTTGATCTTTGTGTGGCAGGAAAAAAAAATTGGCAACGTGGATCCATAGTGGTCCATTCGAAGACCTACGGACCTTGTGAAAGAACGCAAGCTATCTCCACACAACCACCCAGAGAAAAACAATGTCAGTGTTTCAGATTCTGACTTCATTTCCCAGAAAATGTTCAAATAGTGTTGTGTTATGGTAGTTAACTTGCGTGTGTGGGCATCAAGTCAAATTAATTTATTCAGTCAATATATCACATAACACCCAATGGCTCAATAAAAATAAAGTCAGTTCCAAAGAGGACCTTAACATATAAATGCCACCAGCTGATTACAAGCAGGAAAAAAACATTTATTTCAAGTAAGTGTCATTTACAAACAATTTCATAGGCAGTTGGAGCCTCAGGTAAACCCTAGAGAGGGCTTGAAGGCCCCGGGCCAGCCACATAACACCGTCTCCAAAACAACAAAATTTTAACATTGATCCAAAAATAGCACTGCCAGCAACCTTAAACCCAAATCAAAAGGAACACAGAACGCAAAGCAAAGTGTGTGCTGGTAGGGAGGCCCTGACTTGGCTCCCCACTATCCTTCCTGTTCTCCATACACCGATGAAGAGACAACAAGTCAGCAAACACTCTCAAAGGATTTTACGGGCCCACACAGTAACAACTGAGATCCCGACAGTCTAAAGCTCCACAAGAAGAGAGAAAGAAAAAATCCACCAAAAACCTTTATGTATAAGGGAGATTTCCCCACTTTCCCAGACAATTTATCAGATGTGGCCAGGCATTATTTTTATTAATGCAGGATGTCACCTTTGAAGCCAAGTTGGACCTGAAGAAACCCATGGGAACCTCACAGCCTTTTAAGAGGTGGTCATCCTGCTCATTACATTTCATTTCTTTTAGTGTGGGGAAACACAAGTTCCTGGAGAAGCCTGGGTGGATCTGGGCCATGCACAAAATCCACAAAAAAGACCCTTGCAAGGTTGAGCTTTATCTGAGAGGTCATATTGGCTGCAGAGAAAGCCTCTCTCTGTGGATCAAGAGTTGATCCAAGGACCTATCCAACTCTCAAAGCCTGATCAGCTGTGGCTGGGTTGTCTGGGCAAGGGAGGGGTTCTGTTGTTTAAATATTCCCCTGTGAAACTAGGGTACATCACCTATGATCCCAGCACATTCTGCACTCACTGGCAACCATCATGTTTACCTGTATGAATTTGTTTGAGTGGGTGAAGAAGCTGCATAACTTCTTCCTGACTGACTTCTTCATTTGTCAGCATCCCACTGATGGGGGAGTTTCGTCAGCCTAGTGCGGTGAGAACCTTATGGTCCTCCTGCTGGGTCTGTGCCTCTGCCTTCATGTTTCCCTCAGTCAGGGACCAATGAGCCACTCTCTTGGCATGGACCTCTATCTTTTTGATCCTTCAGCTTCTTTCGAAGCTCTATTATTCGGGTTTGGAACTTCTTCCAAGCTGATTTCTTCTTCTTCTTCTTGGTTGCATCCAGTTCGCAAACAAGTTTCTTTAGCCTCATATTCTCTTCACTGTGGACCTTTGCAGTCTCCTCAAGAATGATAATGAGCTCCACAAGCTCTGTGGCCTGAGATTGAATCTCCTGAAAGCTGTTTCTAAAGTCATGTAATTCTTTCTGAAGAACCATTTTTTGGTCTTTCTGTACCTGGAGGTCTGCAGCTAGGACCACATTCTTCTGCTCACTAAGCCTGAGCTTTGATGCAAGGACCACATATTTTTGGACATCCTCTGTGGGCTCAGTGATGAAGACCTTTGCAGTCTCCTCTAATCTGACAATGGACTCCTCAAGCTCTGCAGCCTGGCGCTGATTCTCTTGAAAGTGGCTCCTGAACTCATCCAGTTCATTCTGAAGGACCGTGTTATGGTCCTTCTGGCCATGGAGCTCTGTGACAAGGTCCATATTGTTCTCATTCAGCTTGAGCTTTGATGCAAGGACTCCATTGTTCAGACTCTCCTCACTGAGCTCACAGGTGAGAGCTTTTACAGTCTCCTTGTGCCTGACAATGGACTCTTCAAGCTCAGTGGCCTGGCATTGACTCTCCTGAAAGTATGTTCTGAACTCATCCAGTTCTTTCTGAAGGACTGGGTTATGGTCCTTCTGGATCTGGAGATCTACAGCAAGGGCTAGGTTGTCCCCCTCACTTAACTTGAGCTTTGATGAAAGGACCAGATTGTTCTGGGCCTCATCGCTGAGCTCAGTGGTGAGGGTGTCTGTTGTCTCCTTGTGTCTGACAATGGACTCCTCACACTCTGCTGCCCAGCATTGACACTCCTGAAAGCGTATTGTGAAATCATCCAGTTCTTTCTGAAGAAACGTGTTATGGTCCTTCTGAATTTTGAGATCTAAAGCAAGGGCCACATTATCCTCCTCACTCAGTTTCAGCTTTGAAGCAAGAACTTCATTGTTCTGTACTTCCTCGGTGAGCTCAGTGGTAAGGGTCTTCACAGTCTCCTTGTGCCTGACAATGGACTCTTCAAGCTCTGTGGCCCTGCACTGACTCTCTTGAAAGCAATTTTTGAACGCATCCAGTTCTTTTTGAAGAACTGTGTATTCGTCCTTCTGGACCTGGAGATTTGCAGCAAGGGCCAGATTGTTCCCCTCACTCAATTTGAGCTTTGATGAAAGGACCAGATTGTTCTGGACCTCCTCATCGAGTTCAATAGAAAGGACTTCTGCTGTCTCCTTGTGCCTGACAATGGACTCCTCAAGCTCTGTGGCCCAGCAGTGACACTCCTGAAAGCGGGTTGTGAAATCATCCAGTTCTTTTTGAAGGAACATGTTATGGTCCTTTTGGACTTTGAGATCAGCTGCAAGGCCCACATTATTGTCCTCACTCAGTTTGAGCTTAGATGCAAGGACATCATTGTTCTGGACCTCCTCACTGAGCTCAATAGTGAGGGTCTCTGCTGTCTCCTTGTGCCTGACAATGGACTCCTCAAGCTCTGTGGTCCGCCACTGACTCTCCTCAAAACACTTTTTGAGCTGATCCAGCTCTTTCTCAAGAACTGTGCATTTGTCCTTCTGGACCTGGAGATCTGCAGTAAGGGCCGCGTTGCTCTCCTCACTCAGTTTGTGTTTTGATGCAAGGACATCATTGTTCTGGACCTCCTCATTGAGCTCAGTGGTGAGAATCTCTGCTGTCTCCTCGTGCCTGACAATGGACTCCTCAAGCTCTGCGGTCCTCCACTGACTCTCCTCAAGACACTTTCTGAGCTCATCCAGTTCTTTCTCAAGAACTGTGTATTTGTCCTTCTGGACCTGGAGATCTGCAGCAAGGGCCACATTGCTCTCCTCGCTCAGTTTGTGTTTTAATGCAAGGACATCATTGCTCAGGACCTCCTCACTGAGCTCAGTGGTGAGGATCTCTGCTGTCTCCTTGTGCCTGACAATGGACTCCTCAAGCTCTGTGGTCCGCCACTGACTCTCCTCAAAACACTTTCTGAGCTCATCCAGTTCTTTCTCAAGGACTGCGTATTTGTCCTTCTGGACCTCGAGATCTGCAGTAAGGACAGCATTGCTCTCCTCGCTCAGTTTGTGCTTTGATGCAAGGACATCATTGCTCAGGACCACCTCACTGAACTCAGTGGTGAGGGTCTCTGCGGTCTCCTTGTGCCTGACAATGGACTCCTCAAGATCTGTAAACCTGCACTGACTCTCCTCAAAACACTTTCTGAGCTCATCCAGTTCTTTCTCAAGGACTGTGCATTTGTCCTTCTGGACCTGGAGATCTGCAGCAAATGCCACATTGCTCTCCTCGCTCAGTTTGTGTTTTGATGCAAGGACTTCATTCATCTGGACCTTCTCACTGAGTTTAGTGGTGAGGGTCTCTGCTGTCTCCTTGTGCCTGACAATGGATGCCTCAAGCTCTGTGGCCCGGCATTGACTCTCCTGAAAGCGGGCTATGAACTCATCCAGTTCCTTTTGAAGGAACATGTCATGATCCTTCTGGATTTTGAGATCTACAGCAAGGGCCACATTGTTCTCCTCACTCAATTTGAGCTTTGAAGCAAGGACTTCATTCTTCTGGACTTCCTCACTGAGCTCAGTGGTGAGGGCTTTCACTGTCTCCTTGTGCCTGACAATGGACTCTTCAAGCTCTGTGGCCCGGCACTTACTCTCATGAAAGCAGGTTCTAAACTCATCCAGTTCTTTTAGAAGGAATGTATATTCGTCCCTCTGGACCTGGAGCTCTGCAGCAAGGGCTGCATTGTTCTCCTCACTCAACTTGAGCTTTGATGAAACAACCAGATTGTTCTGGACCGCCTCACTGAGCTCCGTGGTGAGGGCGTCTGTGGTTTCCTTGTGCCTGACAATGGACTCCTCAAGCTCAGTGGCTCCGCATTTACTCTCCTGAAAGCGGGTTGTGAAATCATCCAGTTCCTTTTGAAGGAACATGTTATAGTCCTTCTGGACTTGGTGCTCTGCAGCAAGGGCCACGTTGTTCTCCTCACTCAGTTTCAGCTTTGAAGCAAGGACTTCATTGTTATGAACTTCCTCATTGAGCTCAGTGGTGAGGGACTTTGCCATCTCCTTGTGCCTGACAACGGACTCCTCAAGCTCTATGGCCCTCCACTGACTCTCCTGAAAGCAGTGTTTGAACTCATCCAGTTCTTTTTGAAGGACTGCGTACTCATCCTTCTGGACCTGGAGATCTGCAGCAAGGGCCAAATTGTTCCCTTCGCTCAATTTGAGCTTTGATGAAAGGACCAGATTGTTCTGGACCTCCTCATTGAGCTCAGTGGTGAGGGCTTCTGCTGTCTCCTTGTGCCTGACAATGGACTCGTCAAGCTCTGTGGCCCAGCATTGACTCTCTTGAAAGTGGGTTATGAATTCATCTAGTTCTTTCTGAAGGAATGTGCTATGGTCCTTCTGGATTTTGAGATCAACAGCAAGGGCCACATTTGTCTCCTCACTCAGTTTGAGCTCTGATGAAAGTATCAGATTGCTCTGGACCTCCTCACTGAGCTTAGTGGAGAGGGTCTCTGCTGTCTCCATGTGCCTGACAATGGACTCCTCCAGGTCTGTGGCCTGGAGTTCATGCTCCTGAATGTGGGTTGTGAAATCATGGAGGTCTTCCTGAAGGACAATGTTGTTGTCCTGAAGGACAATGTTGTTGTCCTTCAGGATCTGGAGGTCTGAAACAAGGGCCACATTGTTCTCTTCACTCAGTTTAAGCAGTTCTACAAGAAACCCATTGTTCCGAACATCCTCACTGAGCTCGGTGGTAAAGGCCTTTGCAGTCTTCTCGAGTCTACCAATAGAGTCCTCGAGCTCGGTGATCTGGCACTGACTCTCCTGAAAGCCGGCTCTAAAATCATCGAGTTCTTTTTGAAGGACAATGTTATGGTTTTTCTGGAGCTGGAGGTCCGCAGCAAGGGCCACATTGTTCTCTTCAGTCAGCTTAACCACTTCTACAAGGAACCCATTGATCTGGACATCTTCACTGAGCTCAGAGGTAAAGGCCTCTGCAGTCTCCTCGAGTCTGCTAACAGAGTCCTCAAGCTTGATGGTTTGACGATGACTCTCGTGAAAGCGGGTCCAGAACTCATCCATGTCTTCCCGAAGCTTGGTTATGATGTTCTCCTGGACCTGCAGTTCTTGCATAAGGAGTCTTTTCTCCATATTCTGATTGAGGTTTGCTGCAGTGTCACTGGCCTTCTCCACTGTGCTGTCAGCAGTCTCCTATCAATCAATCCATCAATCCAAGTTGCATAGTTTTAATATTCTGATATTGTTGTTATAAATTCTGAAAGGTTGAAATAACTCACCTGATCAAAGTTAATACTTTTCTCGTTGGAATCCTGTTGCTGGGGATCTGCCTTTGGGCCAGCATTGATCAGCCCGTATAGTCTTCTTTGAATAGCTCTGATTCTGTGGCCTACCCTCTCTCTACTGTCCATGTTGCTGTCCATTGTAGAAATTAGGTTCTTTCTTTTTGTCAGTAGAGACTGAAATGATTTATTTCAGTTTTTGTACACTCAAAAAAATAAAAATGTTTTTGCGTTGCCTTCAGTTTAAACCACTTTTGTTGACTATGTTACTAGAGCAGGTAACAACGAGCCTTGCTACATTTCTTAAGTACACTTGCATGTGAAGTCATCATCATTATGATGTAACGCCCAACCATCCAGAACACCATAGCACTGTTCATGGCAGCAAGTTTCTATGACATCACTTCCTGGTAGGAGAGCGAGTGATGTCATGTAAATTTGTCCTGCCATATGTGACATCTCAGACAAAGAACAAAGTTGCACTAGGTGTATGAGATGAAATGGAAAGGACTGCTCATTAAGTGAAAATCAATAGAGTTTGTGGTCACAAAAGAATACCAACACTCACGTGCACCGAGTAGTGAGGGTGGGAGTATTTTGAGATACATGCAGTACAGAATGCTATTCTTCAAGGTAGTGTGTGTAGATCAATATCATTTAATATGAATGATATAATTTCGCAAACGGTAAGGTCAACCTCTTCCAGATATGCCCTCTTTTTCTTGATAAAAAAAAATGCATTTGGCCTTCTTTATACATTTTGAGTGTGCATTTGCATTGCTTTACCCCAAATGGCGTCCCACCTATTATCAACTGCAGGTTATGCAGTTAATTAGAGCAAGTATGTGTCTTGTGGAAGTTTACCTGGAGAGTGTCATGTCAAATAGTTTTTTCTTGGGTTTTTTTAATGGTAACAGATTTTATTTAATTTGGATCAATGACCAGGACAATAAAAAAAAACTGTTTAAAAGTTTGATAGAGTTATACTATTTTTTTGCATTCTCATTTTACTCATAAGGGGGGAAATCCATCACACAGACCATTGTAAAAGATTTGAGGTACTTGTGTTTTTTTGCATGTTTTACATTATAGATTTTTAAATTTGAAACTTCAAATTCAAACCACAAAGCACAGGAAAATGGAGACCATAAATGTTCGTCTGTAAACATCACTAAAACATTTTGACCATAAATTAGAATGAAACTGACCAGAGCAGCTTGGCATGTAGCACTTCACTCTGATTTCTCCCTCAACATCAGCCTGCATTAAAACTCCCTGCAGAAAGAAAAATCAACATTTTCTCAGCTCCTTCACATTACGGAGCCATATCACAACAAGAAAGCTGAAGGAAGTTGCTGCAGGATAAAGGACAAGTTACAGTCTAAGCGCCTACAACAGAGAAGGTCAGTGACAAACAAATATACCTAAAAAATCTCCAGTTTACAAAAAAAGGGCACACTGTGACCTAGTGCAGGGTGTAAAGTAAGGAAAGAGGTTGCGCATCAAGTTAGTGATGTAATGTGATGTCAGCTGTCTGCTGTGGGGTCTTCACTTTTCCGACTGATCGAACTCTTAAATCAGAATGGTAAAACTGCTGCACATTCTCCCTTACTATGGCTGGAGTCTACTATGTCATCACTATTTCACAGTGTATCACATGAATATTTGCTGTTGCTGTGACAACAGAGCTACTCACATTGGAGCCAATAACGACAGACATCCTCTCTATCACGTCCACAAATATCTCACTTGTCCCTCCCTGGAAAAAAGCAGAACATACATAGAAAATGTTCAGTATGGCTTTTCTATAGGATCTTCATCTTCAGGGAGTCTAACTGACATTTAATTTTTACACTGCAGCACTCTGGAGATGTTTGGCATTCTGTTACCAGGCCTTTGAATTGACATTACTGAGCCACAGAGCACGTGTTAAAGCCTCTAAAAACTCTGCGTCAAGTTACAAGTTTGCTAAGATACTAATACGCTGAACATAGTGTCAAAAAATGTCTTCCTATTTAACCCTGAAAAGTCAAAGGCCTCTAGACGATCGAAGGCTCAAGGTCTGGCTGAAGTCTGGAGTACGACAGCAATGACACTTGCGCTGACACTTTGCGCCACTTTGACCTGGAAGTAAGATACAGGGGCATATTTTTAACAAACATGCTGTGAAGAGCACACAAGATGTCTAGCTTTTGTCACGGTGTTCATAACTTCCGAAACCAAAGGCCTACACACCCAGAACACCAAATATCTCCAGAGTCGTACAGCTTACTAAAACACTCAGTGGGTTTCCTTCCACCGTTGTAATGTATCGTCATAGCTCAATGGATTATGTTGTTGTCCCAGCATACAGAAGCTGGGGAAGAATCTGTCTATTGATGAGTGCCCTTGGTGCCCCTTTAGAGCTGGTTGAAATAAGTAGCCATGAAGCGTTTGTGTACCTGCTCTCCTCGACTTGACAGGATTGGTCTGCTGGCTGCCGAGCTGGGAGCAACTTTACTCTGTTGAGTCTCTGCTCCAAACTGCGCAAACACAACAACATCAGCTTTGTTCCTTGGCTTATTTATGAGATATGTGTTGTTTGTGTGAACATACCAGGCCCACATTACTTAAGTCAAACATGTTGAAAGGCCTTGAGGACACCACTTCAGTCTGGATGAAGTTCTTTAGGACATCAGAGGAAGTAGTCTGGATGTAACCATAGTCCTGAAAGGGATGGGGGTTATCAAGTCTGTCATCAATTCATCAAGTCTATAGCAATTAAACTTTGTTTAAAAGAAAGAATGGCATCATTTACATCATTGACGTCAACTTCATTCAGTCCCAATCGCACTAAGAAAGCAAAACACATTGGGAGGGAGTGTCCATGGGACAGATGTTGGGGCATGATGAGCCCTAGTTGGGTTACCTGGGCAAGGAGGTCTGAAACCCCCAGTGAACCAAGGAAAGAGGATTCAGGCCAGCACATCCTTTGGATGTGGACCAATAAGCTGAGGTATTCACAAACGTTCAAACATCCATTCCTACATTAAACCATTCAAATTTCAGCATTTTCACCTAAAAAACACCAAAACATTAAATCGGTATCAAGAAGTATTTTAAAATCATAATCCCCGTGACGCTAAAATAGCTTGATGAAAAACTTTGGTGTGTTTTTCGTGCATACCAATGAAGTCCTTCACACTTTTATCAGGCATTTAGATGCAGAGATGGCTGCTTGGATTGTCATCTTTTCATGCTACAGGTAACTAGAAATGAATGAACCATCCATTTCACAACAGGCTGCTCAATGATGCATGGTGGCGATGCAAAGCTGATCACTCATCTTCTCTGCACAGATGTGTGTGTGTGAAGATATTTTTATCTTCAAAAAGGTGTTACAATGGCAAAAAGGTCTACTACTTTCATTACAGACACAATGCTAATATTGTACAATTCAGTTTAGCTAAATTCTTTGTCAGTGGGAGGAAACAGGAACAAAGAACACACACAGACACATGGAGGACAAACTCCACAGAGAGGCAAAGCTGAATCTGAACCTAAGACCTGGGATGTTTTCATGTCTGCTTCAATCTAAATGATCTTCTGTGAGGACTGCTGTCTACGGAGCAGGGTGTCTGCTTCCATCTGGAAAGCTATCAGGCATATCACACATTACCAAACTTCAGCTGCCCACTCCATTTACGACTGATGAACTCACTCAGTGTGTTTCTACGCACCGCTGATATCGAGCTACAGTATAGCTCTGATGACAGCTGGTTGCAGCCAGACACTTTACTTCCGCTTGACCTTTTGCCTCACATACCAAAACAAAACTAAGTGGCCTGTGGTGTTCCTGTTGAATGGTAGATTTTAAGAGAGAAAGAGAAGGATACTTGATTGATCCGCTATTATAGTGTGGTACAAAAGCTGTGACTTGTCATAGTTAAGAGAGGACAAGAGGAGTCCACGGAATAAAGACCACCGTGAAAATAACAACATGACTTCATTGTGTTTTATGCTAGACAGTTTTACCACCTGAGGTAAACAAGACACCCGTGCTGTGTTTACGTTTGTCACTTCTGTATTTAACAAATAGAGTAATGGATGTGCCGCTTTAAAAAGCAGCATCTTAGTGTTTCATGTGTCGTTCTGTGCTCACGTAAACGGATCGATCCGATCTCCTAAAGACTTCAATCCAAAGCAGCTTTTCATAAACAGATGGTTTCAGGTCCACTTCACGTTGACTTTTGTTGGATCGCTGTGGGAGCTCACAGCCTCGTCTCTGTCCTCAGACCTCCACAGACAGAGTGCATTTCATTTGGACCATAGGTAGAGTGTAGAGAACATTCCAGATGTACAGAGCTGTAAAGGGCTCCATTTTTCAATAACAGTCTCTTCTGTGACCACCCACAGACACACCACAGGACAGTTTGTTTGATTTGTTCTGGATGTGACGCAAAAGGTTAAACGGAAACAAAACGTCTGATTGCAGATGGCTGTAAAGAAGCACATCACCACCCACTGAAGCCATGACATACTTCCTCATACTACTTCAATAGCTCCATTCTTCTCTGGCTCAAATATCCAGCTCTTTCGCCAACACGAGGTCTGACTACAGCTTGACGACAACGTTGCGTGTAAACCCACTCAGTGAGTTCTACTGGCGATTTGAGAGACGGTGGGAAAGAGCTGACACAGCAGCTCCTCCTACCACAACTCAGCAGGGGCCGGGGACTCTCCACTACTGCCTACTTCAGTGCCTCCCACCCCCTCTACCACAGCGATGCCTCTCTCCATCCTAGAGAGAGACAGAGACAGGTTTCTAAGAGGCAAAGCCCCAACAAAGCAGCTGGACCTGATTCTGGTGCCGTCTACACCAAAATGGTGCTTTTGGCCTTGAGTTCACATGAAGAAGACATTTTGGGAGGCTGAAAACCAAACTTTTAAAAACGGGTCCCAGAGCCTGGAAACGCCACCCTTAGCGTCTCCCTGTAGACGGGCAAAGTGCCGTTCTTATGGAAGCGGCAACGACATACTCGGACTTCAAAATAATAGAACAACAAGAACAGCGGATTATGGAGCTGGATTTGTTGTTTGTGCTGCGGACACTCCTGAGTTTAACACTCCTCCAGAGAATGTGGATTTAATTCACATTACTGTTAATTCACATCAGCCCAGACGCATTCATTACATTTGTCAACTCCCATTTGTTCCAAATTTCTTCATTTATTGAAAAAAAGTCAAATTTGTTTACAAATGTGCATCTGCAGCATCACAAACATTCACTGCTTCTAAATACAAAAAAAACTAGATGAGATAAAAATGATCAACATCCTGTTAGTTTTGACAGAGTAAACATTAAGTGGTCTAAACTCACAATAAACTTCTTTTGCATCTTGCTGGTGAGCCGCCACATATTTCCTCGTATCAAATATTCAGTTCTCCCGTCCATGTCCTCTCCTCCGTCCACAGCCCGCCGTCTCTCTGTGCTTTCCTCGAATCGCTTTGTGTTTTGGTGTCTTTGTCTTGTGGGACGTTTCTCTTGACGGATGTTGCTGTACAAACGTTTACCCGTGTTCCATTTTAACTGGAATGATTCCCAATGAATATTGTGGTGATATTTCGATGCTTTATAGTCCAGGGTCACTGTACTTCATCCGTCATAACGTCAATTCATCGTTCATCCAGAGAGAGTGACCGGTTTTTCAACTTTTGCCATCATCTTCTTCTTCTTGCTTGTTTACATCAGTTTGTACGCAGGCGCTTCCTGGCCACCTGATACACCGCAGCCACAGTCGAAGCCAATTGTAGGCTGAAACGGATCAATTGAGAAGGTGATCCAGGACACTTCCAGGGCCACCGCTCACAAAATCTTTCCTCTGGCAGGAGGCTGCAGTCCATTAAGACCAAGACCTCACGCCACAAGAACGGTTTCTTCCCGACTGCAGTTGGCCTCAATAAGGCCTGGGGTCCCCCGCCCCCCAATCCACCACAAGCCACATTAATATCACTGGGTGTATCACTGCACTACATATTGTCTCAATGTAGACATCACCATATCATTGACATCTTGATGTCAATTTGATGTCATAATTGTGTTTCAAATGTATTTGAATGTAATTTGGACAGAAAAATGCTGAATATTTCAAAACTCATAACAAGATATTAACAACCAATGAAACTTTGAGGAAACAGTACAGACAAGTGTGCTGCGGCATCTGAAGGTCGGTGGTGGTGCTGCAGCATTGGGCCCAGTCTGCCATACACCAACCAATACGAAGATCTGAGCACAAGACTCTGAAGAATCTGATACACAATCCAGTCAAGTAAGTGGCAATAATTCCCTAATCTGGTTAACCAACAAACAATTAACATGGAGTATTCATAAATACGCTGAGCATTTTGCATTTGCCTGCTGATCTTGTTTGAGGTCGTCCGTCTGTCGCGTCCTTTGCCCCGTTTTTTTGTTTTTGTTTTATAGGACGACTATGATGGAAACATGCCAAAGGGCTTCATTTTGTCCATATCTATAATTGTGTGTAATGACTTAAAGCCAGACTTTCCCAGTGTCTTCTCCAAGACACTGGGAACAACCTGCCTGCCAAGGAAAATTGAAACTGTTTTAAAGGCGAGGGGAAGTCTAAGCAAACACTGATTTGATTGTTTTTTTCTCTTTACTGCACTTTGTGCCAAGTCGATTGGTAAATGAAATTGTTGCCTTAATTCTCAAATACATTCATCATGGGCATAATCTATAGTTTGAAGTATGCTGAACTGGTTGAACAGCAAAGAGTACATGGAAAAAGCTCCAGATCTTCATTTCCGTGTGAATGTACAAGTCTTTTGTGCTTGTGGACCTAGAAGTCTGCAGCAAGGACCTCATTCTCCCAATCCTCCTCCCAGAGCTGAGAACTGACGGTCTTCAAAGGGTCCAGACCTCTCGTAGTTTCCTCTGTGGGACCATGTTTTTGTACTTCAGGCTCTGGAGGTCAGCAGCGAGGGCCTCGTTGTTCTCCTCACTCAGCTTCTGCCTCACAATTAGCCCCTCCAGCTTGGTGGCCTCTTGCTGATACAACTGAACGCTCACTCTGAACTCGTCCAGGTCTTTCTGAACGTCGACGTTGATGTCCCTCTGGACCTGGAGGTCTGCGGCGAGGGCTGCATTCTTCTCACTCAGCTTGAGAGCCACAGCGAGCACCTCGCTGTTTTGAGCCTTCTCACTGAGTTGAGCAGTGAAGGTCACCATGTTGGCGCTCAGTCTGAGCTTTGCTGCAAGCTCCTTGGCTTTCTCCGTCATCAGCCTGAGGTGCTCCAAGGCTTGGAGTTTCAAAACTGCCTCCTCTTTTCTCCTAGCACTTTCCTAAGACATAATACAAAGACCAGTGTTAGCGTGCCTGCATTTTCCACTGTTTGACACAAATAACATTTTCAGGTTCTGATGCTTCATCAATTCATTGATTAAAGTTGAATATTTTGTAAAAGTATAAAAGATACTAATGTATTCACCCCCCCCTGGTTGTTCTCTGCGTGTGAGGCATCAGTGATGTATAGAAGACATCAGACTGGGGCAAATATAACTTTATCTGTATTTATTGGTGGACTATCAGCATTAGTCAAATCTGGACTATAGATCAGGAACACGAGTCTTCTAAATTACGATGTTTCACCCTGCAGTCCGTAAAAACAACACAATTCACAGCACAATCAGTACTTATCAATCAAGCTGAGCTCTGTCATCCGTTTCAGTAGAACCACAACTCAGAGGTGTTCTGGACTTGTGGTCATGCTCTGCTGCTGTTTTTTCAGGGATTTAATGATACATTCTCTTTTAAGCATGGAGCCTCTGTCTTTGCTCCTTACTACACTGCCATGTTGGAGACATTGAGATGGTCCATAGATCCCCACGGCCCTGATAACGGAGTAGTATGATTCACCAGCAAAGGAAAACCACTCCCACTCCCTACAAACCACTCCCACTCCCTACAAACCACTCCCAGCAATGTAGCAACAACATAATGTATCAGCTAGAAAAGTTGTAGAAAAGCACATGGTTCTTACCTCATTGAAGCGAATTCTCCAGTAGTTTGCGACTCTGATGATCCGATCGATGGCTCTGTCGATGATGGATCGCTCACTTTTAAATTCATAACTTTCCGTGGAGGGGTCCATTGGACAAATGATGACACACTTGTTTATTGGCAGTTTGCAAACTGCATTGCCTCTTATGTATACATGTCATCAGTGATGCGTCATCATACAACAAATTATCATATGGTGTCATCGCTCTCGGCCAGCACGGAATGACTGTGATACACTTACAACTCTCAAAAGAACATTACAAGTTTAAAACCAGTTTTGTCATTGATTTTAACAATCTAATGTGTGAATGTGTTTGTAATTTTAACTGTATTCTTTTTTCTGCCATACTGACCGGGACTACCTGGAAGCAAAGATACTGTATCTCAATGGGTAAATCAAAGGAAGATAAAGATATCATCATCATGGTGACGTCACAAAGTTTTCATAACATCACCCCCTGATGATGGGATATGGTGATGTCATGGAAACAGGTTTCACAGGTCCTGTGATCAGCTTCTTTTGGATAGGTCCAAGTTTATGACGGACAGAGTAGGCTTCGTTTAATGATGAATGAGTCGTCTTAATTAGATGACTGAACTAAAATATAGTGGTGACTACAACATGGGAAAATACGCACAGCTTTTGTCTTTTTTAACAATCATGCATAAGTTCAATCATTTTACGCACAAAAATTCAACAAAGAGTGAAATGAGCCATGGTACACAACAGGGCTGCAGCTACTGATTCTTTTAGTAACGGAGTATTCTACCGATTATTCTGGCGATTAATCAAGTAATTGGATAAGTATTACTGCATTTCTTCATTAAATAGCTTTGGCTTTATTCATAGGCAATAGGAAGATATAAAAGAGAAAATGAGAAAAGTCTCGGAACGAGTTTCACTTTACACGTCGCCAGCTAACGTTAGCCACGGCACTGATTTCCGTTCTTAATCAGCCATTATAAACGTATATTCTTTATACCGGTTATGAATTTCAGCTAGCAGTCATCGATCACGGTTAAATGCAGTGAAACGTGACGCTGACTTTACCTTGTCGTGTCGGGTCCGCTCGCCGAACGTGTTACATACACTGGATGATTTCTATTCAGATGTTGTAGCATTGAGGACGTCCTGTTGTGGTGTGCTAACTCCGTTCTGCAGTACACTCACTGAACTATGTTTTCTTTTCGTTTTAACTTATAACCATCCCATACTTTTGACACTTTGTGTCATTTTCTTTGGCGTCTGTCTGTTTTCTTGTCCCTCTTCCTCCATTGTTTTGCATTCCACGTTTCACATCCACGTTAGGGGCCTTTCACACAGTACGTACAGTACAGGACACGGCCAGCCTACTTCGTTGAAACACACCTGATACGTCTATAGAGTGGATGAAGTGTTTTCATGAGGGGCCTTTCCTCCAGAGTTCCACGGGAGACTTGTGTCGCACGGTTCAGTGATCACCGAAACACACAGCATGTCGGAGTTTATTAGAAACACACATTTGGTTTCAGGGCAACGTGCAGCATGCAGCGCGTCCTGTATGAAAGGGCCCTAATTACAGCCGCTTAGGCGATCAAAAGCGGACGTAACGTAAGCGCATTGTGCAACAGAAAGACCCATCCGTGCGAAACACAGCGCGTGTGTAATTGTACTGGATTTGATGAAGCCTCAAGGTGAATAATTTGCCTCGAGGCTTTTTAGTAACCGAATGACTCTATTTACTCGAGGAATCGTTTCAGGCCTTGTACACAAACTGCTAGGACAGTTTGATGCAAATTGCAAAGCCTCAGAATCGCTAGGGAGAAGTGATGATTGAGATAAGGGCTCAGTTATACATGTGCACCACATCAAACAAGCAAAGAGCCAACAGGAAACACAAACAGAGTGCCACGAAAAGTGAAACGTGATGGAGTCTAGGGCATTATACTTGAGGAAAACAGCATTGCTGCCTCTCTGGGTGTATGTTTGTGTATATGTATATATTGGGTTATGTTATATTATATTGTACTTTATATGCCTTACTACTTTTTATCATCATTTTTCTTATTGTTGTTTTTGTTATGTTATTATTATTACCAACTACCGGATGACTGGAATTTCCTTTGGGATTAATACAGTATCTATCTATAGCATGTATCTATCTAAAGCAGGAGGGTCGTAAACAAGTGAAGCCAGGAGACTCACCAGAATCTCATCCAGAAGCTCGTAGATCAGAGCAAAGTTCATCTGCACCGATTTCTCTGACAGGCTGCCGCAGTAATCTTTGATCAGCGACGTTAACCTGATGAAACATCAAGGTTAATATCAATCATTGCCTTCTGAAGTTATTCATGATCTTCAAAATTATTGCTAAGTGTAAGGTGAGCAACTTTGTACTAACCTTTGTGCCAACCTTTCCCCATTGCAGCCACAATGCTAGCTTACTAAAGTTAAACTTTGCTACAGCCCAAGTTAAAATCTATCCTAGCTCTATCCTCTTCCCCTCACAGATGACTGGTCTCAATGCGTGCACAAACACACACATGCACACACTCTTGCCACCTCCTAGTTCTAAAACTGGTGAAGGGGCTAGTTTTCTCACAGGTTATGAATTTGAAACCAGTAAGATCAAGAGAATGTTCTATTTTGTTAGTAAGTAGCCATAAAATAAAGTATATATAAAGTATATATATACTATATATACCATATAGTAAACAGGATATGGTTTTCGTGCCTCGTCTGTAACTGTAATTTGTGTAACCTGACACAAAAATATGAAATCACAAATCTGCATTGTCAGTAAAGAAAAGGATCAATGATCAACTACCTACCTGAGGAGTGGAAATTATCAATACTTGCTCTGGGAATATGGTTATACATAATATATATACACATTTGTATATGGATATATATAAATATAAATGCACCTCGTCGTTCATACCTGTTGAGGAACTCAATGACAGTGAAGGGGGAGGAGTCAGCAGTTGTCGTGGCGACCCAGTAAAGACCACCCTGTCTCACATGGATGAAGTGAAGATCTTTGTGACTCTGCACAACAAAAAAACATGAGAAAATGTCAAAGCCCAATGACCCAAAGCGCACTTCACCTTACGTGCCAACACACACACACACACACACAGCATCACCATGACAACCGGTGGCTGGTCTCCACTGAGCGCCGTCACCTTCTCGTAGAAAACAGTGATGGCATCACTTCCTGCTTCTCCTCGGACTGATGGGCACATTAACACATTAAGGACTTTTCTTAATTATGTTAAAGGTGTTTCACTTGACGTCCGTGACTGTCAGCATCACAAGAGGTCGTTTATTATGTAATGTAAAGGTCAACACGTGTTGTACAATCATATAGATGATATGCAGAATCCTGTCAAAATAAGTATGAAGAGCGGGTATTGATGGAATTTAACGGGTCACCATGATTCATTCTGCACACACAATAAAAATATATAACATCAAATAATTGATTGAAATGGAATTGAAAGTGTTTTGATATCATTGTACAGAATGTTTAAAATGTGTAGGTGTTGTAAATTAGGATTCTTATAATAGGACCTCACAAGACACAACCACATCAGCTTCTTTCTTTGGAAACAATTGTATGTGTGCCGTCAGGAGGAGGAGGATACGGTCTTTATAGATGAGGTGATCACCTTTAGACGACAAGATGAATACCTGAGAGATCATTCTGAGGAGAGGAGGGAGAGGGTAACATGTTTTTTTCTGAAATTCAAATTCTTTAAACTGAGCATACAGATAAACAAACATAACACAAATCCTCTCTCACTATCTATCTATCTATCTATCTATCTATCATTGAACTGTTTCTCTGTGATTTGTTCAGACAACTTGTTGGACATGATCTGTCTTGTAGGCGTTAGAAATGAATCATTGACGTGGATCCACTGATAAATATGAAATTATGCAGACATATCAATAATGAGGGCAAACCTTAGGCTGTTTAAATATATTGTACTCTGGTTATTGACTGACTCACCTGGTGACGGTCGACTACTGTCTCTGATGTTAAAATGTAAAATTATTCAGTGAATCTTTGTAAACGGCATGTGTGAAACAGCAGAATGCTAATGCTAGGTGTTAGTCGTTAGTCCGATTAAACTGAATTTAAACGCACATTTTAACTGCTTTCAACTTTCTCGTGTTTCAGCGTTTAATTACGTAACATACAAAACTGACATCATGATGAAAAGTGCACTTAAATTCATCCTTAAAACTGTGAATTGTTAAGCTAGTGTTTATGATCCAGCACAGCTGATAGCCGCTTGCAGCCACACAGCGCCTCCTGTTGGCCCGGAGGGTGAAAGAGAGTTTATTTTATTATTTTGGATGTCTATATATACATGTAATGTACATGTACACAGCCACTACAGTTTGGTCAGTTAATATTTTATTATTTTATTCTCAGTATTTATTCTCACAAGTTTACCAAAGAAAATGAGAAAAAACTTCAGAAGTAAAGCCTACACTGAATATTTTGAAAATACTCTGTCCTGTCTTGCCCTTTGTAATCATATGGTGTGGATGATGTTAGAAACGCACAAGAGACCAATAAATCCAATTCTTTTTGTAATAACCTTATTAACAAAACACAAAATATATACAAACAATACAGACGTGATCTTTCATTAAGATCCAAACAAAAATGTAAAGAACATTAGAACGACCAACCAAATAAATAACAAATAAATGGGGGGCGGAGGGTGTAAGTTAGAGATATGTCTCATCATTTTCCATTGAAAAGTTAACAATAGTTTTGAACAGTTTTACTACTTCTCTTAGTTTCTACCAGTTGTAGACTTTTTATCTATTCTTTAAATCATAATCCCGAACCTTTGGGTAGAGACGCCTCGGGCGTCTGACGTCACACCAGAGCAGTTCAGACATCCGGCCAGCAGGGGGCAGTGAAGGCTGATAGCCACCTAGAAGTAGCTAACTTAGTAGCAGCAGCCTCGGAATCTCCATTGTAGCTGCGTTTCTTTCGTCATGAAGTGAGTAAACATTATTAAATCTAACTTATTCTTTCAGTTTGCCAGCTACGTTGTTTGCTTCGCACTTGTGTTTGTGTTGATTCACGGCTGATTTAGTCTACGTAAGATAGCATAATTTCGCTAGCCGAAATCCTTGTTGATCTCAGCTGCTCCAATAAAAACCGGACTCGTGATTTTCCAACGACCGAGACCTCGAGCAATGCAATAAAATGCAATAAGGGATATGTAAGGCAGTTTCCGGTGAAGTTTGGTGCCAAGGTTTGTTTTGTGTAGCAACGTTACAATTCCCCGACGTTGACGCTTAGTCTGGATGGCTGAAATGCGCCACGCATGCGTGGTCCAAGTCGGGGAAGTCGAAGGCACTATTGAACTTTAAGGCGGGGAAAGAAGTAGTGTGGTACTGTAGTGTGGTGCTGTAGCGTGGTGCTGTAGCGTGGTACTGTAGTGTGGTGCTGTAGCGTGGTACTGTAGCGTGGTACTGTAGCGTGGTGCTGTAGCGTGGTGCTGTAGTGTGGTGCTGTAGCGTGGTACTGTAGCGTGGTACTGTAGCGTGGTGCTGTAGCGTGGTGCTGTAGCGTGGTACTGTAGCGTGGTGCTGTAGCGTGGTGCTGTAGCGTGGTACTGTAGCGTGGTGCTGTAGCGTGGTGCTGTAGCGTGGTACTGTAGCGTGGTGCTGTAGCGTGGTGCTGTAGCGTGGTACTGTAGCGTGGTGCTGTAGTGTGGTGCTGTAGCGTGGTACTGTAGCGTGGTACTGTAGCGTGGTGCTGTAGTGTGGTGCTGTAGTGTCGTACTTTAGTGTGGTACCGTAGCGTGGTACTGTAGTGTGGTGCTGTAGTGTGGTGCTGTAGTGTGGTACTGTAGTGTGGTGCTGTAGTGTGGTACTGTAGCGTGGTGCTTTAGTGTGGTACTGTAGCGTGGTACTGTAGTGTGGTGCTATAGTGTGGTACTGTAGTGTGGTACTGTA
>OMNV01019763.1:0-23684 GCA_900303265.1 Brotula barbata
ATAAGGGGCGAGCGAGGCTTCAATGGTGACAGAGTTGGAGAGAGAGAATGCAGATGTGTATCTTTATATGTATATGTGCATGCAAAAACAGTGTGTGTTTTTGTGTACACACTGTTGTTGTTGTGTGTGTGTGCGTGTGTGTGTGTGTGTGTGTCCAAAGCTAACAGCAGGGAGGGAATGGGCTCACCGCTCTAAACAGCCTGCCGGTTATTTAAAGGCCTTGGGGCCTGCGCTAGATTGATATTGTTTTCTTTCAATCAAGGAGCCGTGTGGGACGCGCTCACACTCCAGACTGCTCGCATAAACACTCTTTACTGCAAGTGTAGGGAGGAACAGAGACAGAGACACTGTGTCTGTCTCCATGCTTTTGTCTGTCTCCATCCGTAAGCCTGTATGTCTCCATCTCTGTCTTCATCTCTGCGGGTTAATTCTGAGCCAGCACTGTGGAACATGATGGGAATTCTTCACGTCACTGTAACTTTTCATCCAGGATTATATTTGCATTAAAATACTGACAAAAAGATGCTGCGTGATTTGCTCTTGAAGTTTGTGTTTCAGCACCAGAGATCCTGTCACATGACGTACACTTTTTAACGGCCAAGTTATGATTGCATCTTAGATTGAAAAGATGGCATCTGTGTGTGTGTGCGTGTGTGTACATAATACTTCCGACTTTCTTCTGCTCTCTGCTACTGCTTCTCTTTTATGTACGTTAGGCTATACTATATTTTAACAGGCATTTAGTGGCAGAAATCATCCAAAATTATCTCCATGTACCTGATAAACACCTGTACACGAATTGATAATTGAGCCAAACAGTTCAGGGGTAAATGAAGGACTGTGGATGGGCTACATTTAATAGACTTTTATCATTAGTAAAACATTAATAATTGAAAATGCCATGTGCTAAAAACACTAAAATCGTTTCATTTCCACAAATCCGACACAGTAACCTTTTTAAAGCGTCGGTATTTTCAATTTCCACTAATATTGTCTTTTTTTCTGGATATGTTTGATATCACTTTATGCAGATTTCCTCTGAATGCATCTTGAAATATTTATCATAGAAAATAGATTTACAGAAACTTTGGGTTTCGGGCCATTTACCGGAAAAAGAAAACTCATTAGCTGGCCAAAAGTTATGTGTGTTATAAGGTATCCACACAACAAGCTTTCGTCCATGCTCCAAAAGTTTGTTTCTCCTGAGTTCACTCGTGTCGTGTCCAGTGAGTTTAGCAGCTACTACAGCTTTGGCTAACTGCTGGCTACCTCAGTAGCTAACTAAACGTTTTGTGTTAGGTTCCATTTCCACGCAGAGATTAATGTTTACGGATTGTCACTGAACGTATAGTATCTCAAAATACTGCAAAATGAATTAATGCAAACTAAAGCTCTGATACTGTGTATATAATGGAGCAGTTTATGAATTTTCATGTTTATTCAGAATAATCCAGCTAAAATTTTCCCAATGTTTAGCTGGATTAAGCTAGTCAGGCTATTGCTTCTGTTTACATGTGACAAAAGTCTTTTGTGAAGAGCAAATGTGCTTATATCCTGGATCCTGGAGTGATTTTATTACAGAATCATGCTTACTCTCTTTCTCTTTCTCTCGCTCTCGCTCTCTCTCTCTCACAAACACACACACACACACACGCTATAGTTTTACCTACTAAATACTAGGCCATGTCCTCTAGGCCACATATGACATAACAAAGAGCATGCGGTAATGAAATACCTCAAGGTCCTTCAGAAAATACGTTTTTAATTTTCCCTCCACACCACCAACAGTAGGTGTATTATGAATACCGTGTGAATTATATCTTTAATTTTCTCCCTGCCTGTGCCTTGTATAGCTAACCTTCAAGGAACAAAAGTGCAAAACTGTCCTGGTTGTCCCATGAGTGAGAGATTAATGGTTGCACTTTTAAAGATAAATGTTAAATACATGTTTACCAATGTGGTACAATATTTTCTACCAAAAATACCAAAGGGACTTTCGGAGGAACATTAAATGCTGGCGAGAGCGCCTTTAATAGCAGATGGAAAGAAACAGAAATAAATCCACGTTGACGGAATGTGAGGAAGTGTATACGAGCACAAAACTCACACATATATTTTGATAATATCGTAATTTAATTAAGTAAAAAGTAATGCTGATGCTTGCTTACTATTGACTATATGATGTGTACTGTTATGTTATGTTATGTTATGTTATGTTATGTTATGTTATGTTATGTTATGTTATGTTACGTTATGTTGTGTTATATTACATTATATTTTGTTACAGGACAGATTGATATACAAAGAGTAGATCGCACTCTTTGACCAGATTCCTTCCGGTCTGACAGTTTGAAACGGTGATGCTGCACCTGTAAGTTGTGGTCCAGTGTTACCGGTAGGTGTGTGTTATGAGGTGCAGGTTCAGTGGATATTCCATTATTCCCACTATCCTTTGCAACCATGGCAACCACACCAAGACACACAGATGATTCTGCGCTTAAGCACAGACAGGGAGCTGAGTGTAACACTCTACCTGTGTGTGCTGTGTGTATTTGACGTGCTGCTGTGTCTCCACACTGTTGGCCCATTATGACTCCTAGCCAATTAGCGGCTACTGTCTGAATAAAGGAAAAGCCAAGTCAGACCTGTTAGTATTACTAAAACACTTCCCTTTGTACGAGCATCTGCTGATAGGAAGACGTGGAGTCCACAGTCACGGTGGCACATATTATGGGATGTGGTCCAATTATGAACAGGTTCCGGTGGAAGGGAATGCTGATGAGCATACAGTCACACATGGGCTGTGATGGATCAAGGACTCAAATCCTTTACTTCACTGCTAAACCGCCATGGGAAAATATTCCATTACAAGCGAGTTTTGCCCTCTGCTTATTCTATTTAACCTCTTAAACTCTGTAGTGGCCCTTTCTTCACAAAGAGGAGCCCCCACCAATATTTTCTGCATATTTGTTCAAAATTACAATTTACTTAAATTGTAGTGGAAACCAAAATACGAAACAATAAAAAAAAATCAAGCATTGTATCATGGGGATTTTTTCATTGGCTGATTTTTTTATTTGATTTTCTATTAATAAGGGATTTGTGTACATTTACAATGTTATTGAGTTTATTTGTCTTTTTTCACTAAAAGTCCTCATTTAACAGTTTTTAAGTGGTTTAAAAAATATAAGCAGTAAACTGTGATAAACAACTGCTGCAGTTCACGTACATGTTAATGCATTAATCGTGAAAAGATGCAGGTATGTCCTTTATATTTGTTGCTAATGATTCTTTATTAGTGTGTCTCCTGACAGTACTTCAGTAAATTTGCTTTCCACCTCTGCATGTGGGCACACACAAGTGCAGGATGCATTGACACACACACATACACACACACACACACACCTCCATCACTGCGATAGCCTCTGTGCCTTTTTCTTTCCCATCGACCAGAACTATTGATGTACTGAACGTTGGAAGGCTGAGTCAATAAACAAGAGGAAAAGCTTTTTGAGGGACGAACGGCTGAAAGGAAGAGTGGCTGCCTCATGCAGTCAATCTCTCTGTGCATTTATGAACCCGTGTGTGTGTGTGTGTGTGTGTGCGTGCGGGCGTGCGTACGTGTGTGTCATCTTTCTCGCTCTGAAAAGACTCTGTTCGTCTCCTCACATTTCCTGTCCTGTCCTCTCCCCTCCTGTCTCTCTCTCTCTCTCCAGTCTCACAGAGCAGACTCGTTAATGTTTAATGCTCACTCAGGAAGCAGACACGGTCACTGAGGCTCACACACACATACACACCCCTCCTACATCCCCCTAGCGACGCCATCCTCATTACCAGCCTGAGATTTGACCCTTCACCCCTGGACCAGATGGCTGATGTTTTCATTCTGGAGGGAGAAGAAATGAACCAGGAGTGGCTCCACATTGCAAAAGGCATCAAACGGAGGACGTATGTGTGTGTGTGTGGGTGGGTGTGTGTGCGTGGGTGTGTGTGTGTGTGTTGGATGAGGCAGTTTGTCTGTCAACAGTGGGACAGATATAGCTTTTGCTGAATCAGGCAGAACTACTGTGCATTATTTATATTGTTTACAATGGAATGTGGGCTTCCGGGACAGCTATAATATGACTTAGATTAATACTGATGATGGGAAGCTGCTTTGATCGCAGACGAAGTAAATACATTTCTCAGTATTGTA
The DNA here is from genome assembly GCA_900303265.1 of Brotula barbata. NCBI lineage: Eukaryota > Metazoa > Chordata > Actinopteri > Ophidiiformes > Ophidiidae > Brotula > Brotula barbata. The sequence goes on from OMNV01019763.1 coordinate 4,196, forward strand.
AAGTGAGAGTGCTCACAGTGGCCGTTCAGTAAAACCTTTGATCAAACGTCATTATGCTGCCACAAACCCATTTTGTGAATGACTTCCATCCATCTGCACGTCTGATGGTCGGTCGAACTGCAACGTGAACGTTAATACTTGGAGGCGTTCGGGAATCAGTTCGCACCGACACACTCGTGATCTTTATCAAGTAAAGTTCCACTGCGATACCTGTGTTTCTGGTTTGTTAGAATCAACCAAAAACTCAATGAATTGACACGACGATTGCCAGAAATCCTCCAAATATCTCCCAATCTAGCAGAATAATCACATGAGGAATTTAAAGATTTCTTGTTTGCAAGCTTGCTTGGCTTTCTTTTCCATTTTACAAATTGGGCCTAATTGTTGTTAGAGCTGAAGCGACATGGAAAATTACCATAATTCGTTTTGCTTGGTAAAGTAATGACATTTCAGAATGTATGATTCACCGAGAGAGAAACAGAGCAAGAGAGAGAGAGAGGGAGAGAGAGAGAGAGAGAGAGAGAGGCAGAGAGAGATATGCCATATCATACGTAACATCAGAGTCAGAATACATTGTTTTGTCTGCTCTGTTAAGGAATTAATGAAATAAATTCTGAATTTTACTTTCAGGAGCAGCTGGCCAGATGTGCTTGTGTGCTGTGTATAAAAACAGGGTGGCGCAAATTTGGTTTACTGCCACTGTTCTTTGACAGTTTCCCTCACTTTGATTAGATCACTTTGAGAGGCTCTGACAGTGTAAGCCACATTTATTTCCACAACAAATTACGTTTACAAGCACTGACTTTGCATCAGTGAAAAAAACAGGAAAACGTCTGCAGAGGCCATCAACACAAACAATTCGTGTAGGAGTGGCACAGACGTTGTTAAGTTCATTTTCTTCCTGTTGTTGTTTTCGTCGTATTCTTACATTGTTGTGATTTACACCTGGATTTTAAAGAAGGCCAGACCACCTTCACACTTTTTAATGCAAACCACGGCTGCATTTGAACTAAACCACCAAAGACTTCTACGAGTCCTGACACAGTGACAATGTCCAGACCTGATGGTTGCCCCGCTGCACTTTACACATCAAACGATCACAGAGGTCACAGAGACTGGAGGAGGGACGACGGCCATGTGGGGCTGAAACAAAGCAGGCGGCAACGTGAAATGGTTTGTGTTTGTGTGAGAGTGAAGATGCATCTATTGTGGGACTCTGTGTGTGTGTGTGTGTGTAAAACTCCACATGTTCTGTATTTTATCCTAACATTTTGTCAGATAATCTGGATTATTTTATATTATTGTACTCCTTCTACTACTACTATAGTAAATACAATACATGTACAAAGGAGGGTGAAAGTTGCAGATGTTGGTATAACAAAGGTTTAGATTGTATGGATGCATCAAAATTTGCTGTAATATTTCAAAAATAAAACACAGTGTATTTTATTTTGAAATGTTTAGCACAAATATATCCCCGTTAACCTGTTGTTTTAGTCTTGACCTTATCGTTGAGCTCAGGTTAAGGTTTGTCTCTCTCTCTCTCTCTCTCTCTCTCTCTCTCTGCCTGCTTTGTCCACTGACACTGTGAGTCCTCTCAGGATGAGGCACTCATAATAGACTTTTAAGAGAATCTGCTGTAGATATATATCCAAAACACACAAAATGTAGTTCTGAGAGTGCATCGAGCAGACGAGGCTGAGGGCACGGCTGGAGAATCAGATGGTGCGTGATGATTCAGTGTGAGCCGGAGGATTGGCTGTAACTCCACTTATGTTAATAAACACACAACCACAATGTCTGTTCTAGTATATGGCCTAGATGCTGAGATCATTCACAGAGCTGTGTGTGTGTGTGTGTGCGCGTGTGTGTGGTGTGTGTGTGCGAGTGTTTCTCTTTAATCAGAGAGCGAGTGGAGCAGAACAGAGTGGAGGGTGAATCGGCTCCTTTCTGCCTGTCTGACTGACTTCAGGCTGGCACCGCTGCCGTCTGAATTCCCTCCTATAAAAGGTTCCGGATGTTTCTCTCTCTCTCTCTATGCACTGAGAATGGATTACTACAAGTATCTCTTCATCTCACTGTAATCTTCTCCTCTCACATTACCACCAGGGGACCACCTGAACTCAGACATATGGAGCTGGATTAAAACCACACACTGCTATGAGGCATTCTCCTCATTACACAGCATCCAGTGAGGGGAGAGGGGAGAGCTGTCGTCTGAATGTAATCATTCACTGCTCGTCCTTTTACTCTTCCACTCACTTTCTCATCAGCTTTTTTTTTTCCAATTTACCTTTTATTTCCTCTCATTCCTTCCATAATAAAAACCTTGGCGAATCTCATTTGTATCACCCACTCATGTTGAATTGGTGTTTACCCAGAAGTAATGAGCACCAGTAGACACTCACAATGCACATACTGCACTGCATGAAAAACTCCATCCATCCTTTTCTACTCAAACTATTTTCATCCTGGATAATTTCCACCCCTCCTCCTCCCACTTGTGTTTTTTTCCTCAGTCACACAGTTATTTCAGGGTAAATATTGTTTTAGTAACGTTCATGCAGCACTTGGATCATATGTGCACATGGGTGAGAGAGACGGAGAGAGAGAGAGATTCAGGGACACAATCTGCTGAAGCGTCTATTATGTATTGTATTGGTATTTGCTTCCCTCTTCTGGTCATATATGGAACTACTGCATTACTAATCGCTTCATTACATTACATTGCAAATTATGATTGTATGGCATTTTTGCAGCTGGTTTGAAAACATCAGTTGGATTATTTCTCTCTCTCTCTCTCTTTTTGTTGACTTGTGATTATTTTACTAAATCATGCCTATGTATGTTATTTTCCTATACGTTCCTTTCTCTCTATGTAATTTATTCTTCCCACATACATGTACAATTTCTTCGTTTTTCTTTACACACGAACTTTGTTAGGGGGTGTTTTGAGAGCCTTGGCCAGGGTCAAGAACCATTTGTTGCTTTGAGACTTTGTATGTAATGTTGGGCTATACAAATAATCTTGCCTTGACTAGAGAATTGTTGTTTTTTGCTTGTTTTTAATGCCATGACCATCTCAGTACACCATTAGGAATCCAGCTAGCCTCATTTCTGCTCAGGACCTGGGCCCAGTAGAGAGCACACACAGTGTATAACTGACTAGTCAAAGCAGTGACAAATGTCATTCAGTTTGTTAATACAGATATATACCTTGAAGGCGTCTCTGTAATCTCCCACACGACAACTGATCGTAATGGTACAATCTTCATTTCAAAGAGATTGGAACCACCGAACATTTTTGACACATTTGTGAATTAAATATTATTTAATTTTTCAATATATCACTGTAACATTAACAAATATTCAAATATTCATTCATATGAATGTAGTCTGTGATATTGTGTTGGGAAAATGTGATTTTGTTTACTCTGTTCTTCCCATATACATATCGTATAATGGTTCAAAATCTGCAGTCCAAAGGCTCATTTTGAGATTTGAGCATCATAGCATCTGAAGTCAAGTCAGTTCCACCTTGATGACAAACTTTCCTCTTCATTTTCCAAACATCAGGAGAGGAAAATCCTAGAATTTTATTTGTAGCAAAACCGACATGTAATACTAACAGTTGGCCACAGGTGGGCGTCAAACGCTTGAGCATTTTGTTTCTGGGTGACCGTGAACCATGACCTTAATGGAATAGTCTCCATAGTTACCTGAGGTAAATCACTAAATCACTATTATACAGAATCTATATCACCACTATGTTTACTTCAGCAACATTTCTCCACTTATTGTCATTACCAGTAAAATGTGTTTCATATGTTGTCCAGGTGAGTCATTTAAACATTTTGATTTTTCCCACCAGTAGGTTTTTCTTATCCCCTTAAACCTGATGAATGATCTATTAATTAAGTGAACTTTACGGCAAACAGTTCAGTCAGGTTCATTTATTTTAATGGAACTTTTAACAATATTAACCACATATTTACCACAAAAAGAGTGCATTAAGAAATCTAGTAAGTAAAGTAAAAACAAAAACAAAATAAAGATATCCCGAACTCCTAGCTATGTCATGTTTAATTTCCTTTATATTTCTATGTATTCTCAATGTGTTGGGTATGGGGTTTTTTTATACAGATATCCTCTGAATGCATTCTGATGTATTCCCTTATACAATATATTATATCTTATACAAGTGAAAATGGCAAAATATCTTCCCATCTGTCATCTTTAATGGAACAAAAATAGGTTTGGTCTTGAAGCCAAAACTTAAATGAAGTCAAGCTGGAGACACTGGTGCACCCAGAGTGCACGGCCACAGTGAAACTCTTGACTGACAGTGGACCTATGTTGGTTTATAAGCAGGCCTCACATTCCAGCAGTGAGTAAACAAGCAGTAGTTTCAGATGCTGGAGGGGGCTCCTCTCTGCAGCTGTTGTACACAGGAGGCTGAGGAATGTTGTATATCATGAAACCACTCAGGAAAACTCTGCATCTTCCTGTTTCCATTAGATTCTTGTTGACTACAGTTTGAGGAGGATTGGGGGAAAGCCATAATAATTACACTCTTATTTACTTGTTGACCTGCACCAAATGTGTCACTGTGTGTGCACCTGTCAACCAAATACACTTTCAGTATTTGGGAAAATAAAGCCATTCGGTTACGGTTATATTGATTTATTTACTGGCCTTGGCACTGCTGCCCTTTGAACTTCGGTGGTCTGATCATAAAATGTCTGTTTCTTGGAAATACATTACAGATTAGAGTTCATTTATTAAAAAAATAAAAGATTAATTAAAAAAAAAAGATTCTGTTCTGCATAATAACTGGAGAATCAATTATCTGAACATTAAAACAGTAATGGGAAAATATCCGGGCTGGATCGTAGAGGAAAGTGCGCCCTCTGGTGCACGGGAGGAGTAGTGTACAAGATGGTCCCTTTCGGTGCTGTTGGAAAACTTACAACACTGCTTTGAGTGGATACAGACGACAAAAAAAAATGCAAACGGGATTAATCGTCCTGTTTCATCGGTTTTACTTACACCTCATCTACGTGACTGATTTTACCCACGAAAATTTCAGTTTCTACTCTACAACTGATCTGTCTGAGATGAACTTTGAAGCGGTTAGAAACCATGAAGCCGCCACAATTTCAGATTGCACAATATTTTGTGGTGGTTCAGTCTTTCCTGTGAAATATTATTAAATGTATATTAAATATTATACAAATTGTTTTAAAGCAAAATACAACGTAAAAAGTTATCTGATTTTGCAAGATAAATAAAAATAATACTGGAAGTTCATTTGGGATTTATTGCTGATAACACACGAACACTGCCCACTGAAATGCAACTATTTAAAATAGAGCAAAATGCCACATGTAATTTCACGTGGTAATGAAAAAATGGACGATAAGAACACGATAAAATAAGTACTATTAGTTTTACTCAGGACAAAAATATCAATCAAGGACGAACAATAAATACAATTGTAACTCAACTAAGTTCGATGCATTTTGTTTTTACTATACTTTATTCACGTCACCCGCAAAAAAGTAATAATGTCAAATTTATATTGTTATTTATTATTGTTTATAGAGTTACGTTGACTTTTGTAAATATATAAAGATTATTATTGTTGTTGTTGTTAACTGAGAGCACTGGCTCTCTGAGATTGGAGCCGGTGTGTAAAATTCCGAGCAGCACATGAAGGCACCAAGATCCCATTTTAGGAGGGCTGATGTCATTTCAAAACTTAACTCACTCCTCCAAGTCAGCACGGCGGCGGTGGCGGCGTAGAGCTCCTCTTCTCGTCTCCTCTTGTCTTCCTCTCCTTAACGTGCGGCGGTGCTCGTTTCAAGAAAAACTCAAGGAGGAGAAACAAACCAAAGATAAAACACAAACTTCTCTGCTAGAAGAAGCAGAAGGAGGAGGACACAGCAACAGAACCCGGAGCAGATCCCGTTCTCCCTCTTTCTTTCTGTCTTTCTGAGGACAAACACTTCTCAACTTTTTCAACTTTGGCCACAACAAAATGAATCGGAGCTTTCACAAGTCGCAGCCTCTGCGATATGCGGACAGCAACGCGGTGGAAGTGAAAAGCAAGGTGAGTTTTGATGTAAATGTGGAGGTTTGTTTGGGAGGAACTTAAGTTCACATGGTGGTCTTGGAACGGGACTGACTGTCTGACTGTCTGTCTGTAGTCCTGCTGGGCTTGAAAACCAACAACTGAACCACCAACTCACTCTGTGTCATTTTAACGTCTTAAAATAGTTTTTCTTTCCTCTAGTTTTCTTCACCAAAGGCGTTTTTGCGCTGCATTTTTTTACACGTTTGTCTAATTAGCAGTGATTATTTGGGTCGTGAGCTGATTTTTGGCCCTTCCCCTCTCTGAAACTGTAACAACCTAAACTCTTTAGGATTTAGATCAGGATTCTAGTGGAAAGCTAAAGATTCAAATGATGCCAAATGTGTCCGGATGCATTCTGGGGAAATTTGTGTATATACATCCAGAATAGATACTTTTAAGAGAAATAATAGTGGAAAAAAAAAACTTAAACAGTAATGTAATGATTTGTACGAATCTTTGAAATCACAACTGATCTACAAACTGAGATTTTGGTGCCTTTTTCAACATATACTCACTAATTAACTCATTAAATTTAACCAAAGTCCTTAAAAGAAACAAGTGTACTCAATTACCAATAACTTACCATCATTACAAGTGTTTGAGGGCTTTATTTGTGTACATTATCTACAGATCGTAAAAGTTATTATACCCGCACTTTTCTGTTGCTGTTTGTCTTGTATTATGACTTTTTTTATGTTTGGGGTATTAGTTTCCCAAGAATGCTTCATCATTCCTTTACTATCTGTGGAAACCTTGGACATTTCATCACAATTTGAATAAAACCTAGCTGGTGGTTACCTCAGAGTTTGACGTCAGGTGAGTCCTCTGTAGGACCCCGGATGTTTTTTGAAAAATTAATAGTTTGTTTTGTGGTCCACAGTTTTAGTTTCGATTGGTTGAAACTACATCTGTGGTTGATTTGCATATGTGAAAGCACAGCAGTGTAATGACAGCAGAAATCAACTCAATCACAATAATTATCCAGTAATTTTAGTTTTGGGCTCTGATTTTAGATACATTTAAATGTCTTCACCACAGGATCTGGAAGTTTTCCAAGGAGTAAAACCTCGCAAAATAAACCCACATGAGGTCTGAAGTAGAGTTTAGCTGTTTGATTCTAGGAGAAGAAGTCATGGTTTGGTACAGAAATGTCACCCTGACACGTAAGTGTTAGAGATGATGGATGGATTCATGATAAATATTTGTGTCGCATGTATGCAGTTCTCCGGAATGCATATGTGCTGATAGGAACCTTACCTTAGAAACCTATAATTAGCATTCCATTCTGATGAGTGTCCTATATCTTTGTCTATTTATATACGACAGAAATTGGTGTCTATGTATATGCAGATGAGTGCCAAGCTCAACTGCACCTGAGTCATGAAAGTGAGATGGGAAAGTGTTGCAAGAGGTGACTCATCCATTCTCTTCACTTCTTGTTTTCAATGTACTGATTATATTGATCGCTAATGGAGCAGATGATATTTGTAAACGTCCACCACAGTCTGTTTTTACTGTGTGAGACGAGGAGAAAATAAAATGAATAATTTCAAGACACTTTGGGATGGATTTGATTTTGCCATTTGATTTGGTCTTTTACAGACCAGCTGCATTGTTGCTATGAGATGCATTGACATGTGACCAAGGTGATGACGTGTGTTCCTTTTTCCAGTGCTTTCCCAGTTTCAGTTGGGTAACCATAACCTGGGCTTCACGCACCTCGTTAGCATAGAAATGCTGAGGCCCTGACTCTCTCTGTGTGTGTGTGTGGGGGGCCCAAAGTGAAGCCTCTTCAGTTGACTGTCAGCAGTAAACTCTGTGGTGTTAAGCGGAGCGGTATGTTGCTGACGGTGACCTACTGACAGTGCTGAAAGACGTCCTATTGGGTTGTGTATGTGTCTGTCCTGACTGGACAGACCGGAGAGGTTTGGACACGTGGATACTGTTTCTCTCTAACAAGCTCGCGGCTCACCTGACGAGGGTTTCCCCCTGATGTCACTTGTCGTCCTTGTGCTGTGTAAACACTCGGTGGCTCAGAGCTTCACGCTGAGCCTAGAATGCCGTTTACATTTTGACACAGGGACTTCTTGTTTGGTCCACAGAGACGCGGGGTGGTCAAAGGTAGCTGCCACACATTGTTTGTGGGTGAGAGTGACAGGCCAGGAATTACACAGATAGGTTGGGCATAATTAATGCCGTCATCACATAACTCCTTATTGTTAGCAGTGCTGACTCATTGTCATATGTAGCGTTTCCTTTTCAGGATCAGATGACGCCTCATGGGTCGTATTGTGGCCCTTTTTTTAAAGGTGTCATCATGTGCTTGTTGGTATAGTGTTGTTTGTTTTGCTTTTGTTTTGTTTTTTAATTGTACAAGTAGACTGACATTGCATTCTCCTCAGTGAGTTTCCTGGTCAGTAAGCAGGAAAGATGTGGCACGTCAACATGCCCAATGTCTTTTCATGTCTTTTTTTGTTTTTGTTTTTTTTTACCTTGGCCTATTTAGTTCAGTTTCACCTGACTGAACCAGAATGGAAGAAGAAGAGCATTTGGGTAGAATGGCAAAATGGAACTTTGACATTTGATTCTATCATCACTGTATTGATACATAGCAAGTCTAAAAAAAAGAAAAGGGAAAAAAAAAAGATGGACATCTATTGGACATTTTTAGGCTGTGTTTCAGTTTGTAATGTGCCTTACACTGGTTCCAAATATGTTTTCGTATCGCAATAAGGTTGTTTTTTTAGTCTCGTTCACCACAGTTTTTAAATGCATTAAAGGGCACTTTGATAAATTAACATCTAAACAAACAGAGAAGCTGCTGCAGGTTTTATCCCTAATGTCTGACATCTGGTTGCCTAAACTGCTCGTGGAAACCCTTCTTTACAGATGACTTCCACATTTACTGCTGCTTCAGGTGAACTGTCCAAGGATATCGCAATTTGTAGAATTTTCTTTCTGCAAAATTCAGTCTCCAGCCAATGTCTTACAGCTCTCAACTGTTGATTTGAATAACTCACTAGTCAAGCACTTCCAGTATGTTAACGACACCAAAAATGCGTAGCTAGCTAACCTCAAAGTAATAATTCGAGCTGCGTCTCAGCTGGGTTAAATCAGTCATTCACATTGAAGAGTGAAAATGGTGTGTGTGGTACATGCCTGGCTGACGTTTGTGAGGGGAAACTGTCCCCGTGATAAGCTTATCTAGGATAACGCTGAAGGTGTCTGGCTGGCTGTCACAGAGCCGCAGCCAGGAGCTGGTTTCACTCACACAAAGCTCTTATCAGAGGCGGTGTCTGTAGAGATGTTGGGGGTTGAGTGGGAAATGTTTTTCTGTCCCTGTGACCTTACTTTGATTTTCCAGATCCTTTTTTTTTCTTCAAATTTTCCATCCATTCATCAGCACATCCTCAGTCACCAGTCACTGTGCAGATCATGTAGCATATTTATTTATGTTATTAACCACGTAAACCCTGAGGTGTCCGCTCGTACTTAAAACCACAGAGCTTCAATTTCAATTGTAGTGGAGTGGAGAACATAATGTGCTCGGATCTATAAAAAAGGGAATTTAATTAAATTATAGATAGAAGAATAGCATTTTCAACATAGTTCGTATTCTCAGGCTGCATTCTCGACTAATTCCGGGATTTTTACATCATTTGTACAAGTGTACAATGTTATTAGTGAGAAAAAGACCCACTCAAATGACTTTGGACTTTGAAATTCTCCTTAATTTGATTATAAAACATATCCATTGTCTTTTTGGAGACTGAATTTAAGTCATTGAGTTGCCAGTGTTGTTATTGTTGTTGACAGCACAAAGATCTGTTTTGCGCCTTTTCAGAATCTGTTAGTGATTTCCAGGTGTGTCGTCTCAGACAGATGTTCAGGGAATCAGACCAGGACAAAGCCGGTCTTGGCTGCAGGTAGAAGTCAGTTAGCCTGGTTCTCCAGCGTGTCAGATTTAAGGTGATCCTGTGTCTCCAGACTTGTTTGAACCTGTCGACATCACTCGGCACTGATTGGCCAGGAGTGTGAATGATGTCACCTCTTCGAGTGCAGTTGTGTATTCTTAGGTTTGGATTCAGTATTTTGGCCTGTGATTAATCATCCCATGTTGAGACTTGCTTATACCCCAGGGCTGAGTTCAGCTGTGAAAACAGATTGTTCCAACTGTTCGCTGTGTACGACACCGCGGTGCACTGAGTCAGAGTCCGAGCACTGACTGATCTTATTACTGAGGTGATAACGCAGTAGCACTGTGTATTTATTGTTTGGTTGCGTTAAGATGGATGAATTAAAATATTTCCTTATTCTTTACAGTTTGTGTTTATCTAAATATCAAAAGCTAATTATACCCATTGCCTAACCCCAGACTAACCCGTTTGTCTGCTTTACGCGTCATCGTTTAATGTAGCTTTAGTTTTACCAACAGCAGCCAGGAATCCAAGTTGGGCTCTGCTGCGATCTGAAAGGCAAATTCACTGCTGTTCAAGACCCAGAAATGTGTGTGTTTGTGAGCCACGGCTGCAGTAAAGCCTGCGTACTAGCCTCTTAACACACCGCCTTAATTCACATGTCATCTCCTAATTACAGGGCAGAGTCTGCTAACGTGTCCTGCACTCTTCTCTCCTGTTCAGTAAACACGTTTTTCTCCTTGTCTCTCCTGTCAGCACCTTTCTCTTTCTTTCTCCTCTGCTGTCGGCTTTCTCTCCTCCGTGAGCAGATGATTACAGTAGCAAAAAGCGCCACAGTCGACACGTTACCGTAGAGATTCACACACCGGAGCTGCTGCAGTTGTCTGTTGTTGTGGTTTAAAGAGGGGACCTTTTGTGCCTCTCTCTCCCGCTCCTCTTGTCTATGCTTGTCTATGAGTCACATGATGACCCCACCGTGACCTTTAGATGTGCTCTCATTGGTGGTTCAGTGACCCAGCCGGAAAAGCTGTAGCACAATTGTCTCTGCTTCTGTGGGTAAATGGTGGGAGGGAGGCCAGGCTGCCTTCCACACTCATTTTTATGTGCGTAGACGGTTTGGTCGTCCGAGTGTATTGTTTTATTGTGTGGCGCCCCTCTCCCCTCCTCTGTTGTTTCAATTTCTATTAGACAAATTCAAGTGATGAGATACTTACTGAATGTAGTTTTTTGGTAGACATATGATTTCAAGCTCTTCTTGTTTTGTTTTTTCTAAGTCTTCCGCAATGGCACCAGTACATAGAAATTCACTTTTGGACTGAAACTGTGGCACCAAATTAGAAACTGAAATCTCTGGACTGGGAAATATGTGCTGTGCAACATTTGGAAAATAAGCAAAGTCTGAAAAAGTTCCTGTGGTATGAAAGGAGCAATAAAATGTTTATGAGTGGCTCAGTAGCAGGTAAACAAAGACCAGGACCACAATTGGCAGACCTCAGCAGAATTCCAACATTTTATGTTTACCGCTGATGTCAGACACCCACGTATCCTCTTCCTGTTTGGTCGTCCTCTAATATTGTCCCTCTTTTCATACACTCTCTCCTCAGTATGGGGCAGAGTTCCGACGGTTCTCGGTGGACCGGGTCAAACCTGGCAAGTTTGAAGAGTTCTACAAGCTCATCATGCACGTCCACCGCATCGCCAACATGGAGGTGATGATCGGCTACGCTGACATCCACGGTGACCTGCTGCCTATCAACAATGACGACAACTTCTGCAAGGCGGTGTCAACAGCACACCCGCTGCTCCGGATCTTCATACAGAGACAAGGTGAGCTGACTGAAAGAGCCCAACCGTGTCGCATCCTTGGAATTTTTACATCCAAAACACAAGGATGATCCAGTTTATGGCATTTAAAAATGGTTTAGCTTGCTATCTTTTTCACTACAACATCACAATTTACCTTATATTAATACTGTTTCTTATACTTGTCCAGCTAAGCACTGGATGGATATTTTGTCCTGTAATCGAACATTCTGCTACTGGTGAAATATTAAAATGGATTCAATAAACTTTCCTGTAAACAAATCCCATCTATTCAACAAACTCTGCCTTAGGACCCGATTATTGCACTGATTCAAATCAAGAACAGAAAAGTTCCTCATCCAATTATGTCTTTCTTCCCGCTATGGGAACTCCAGGCCTTTTTGTTTATGTCTTGTAAGAGGTTGTGTGTTTGTGTTATATGTGTGTGTTTCCTGCCCTCTTATTGGCTGGATCTGTCTCAGTCTGTGTCTGTCTGCCTGGCTGCCCGGCTAAGTACTGTGCCTTATCCAAAGCAAGGGCTCGCAGGCAGATATATACATACACACACACACACACACACACACACACGTACATACACGCATGCCAGTGCAGTGGTAGCCCCATTGAAATCAGGTCATTGAGCAGAGCCTGTATCCCAGCATACCAGACATTACTAAGAGACAAAAGATCTGCATGAAAAGAGAGACTCCTTACTGAGCTTCCCTCCGTTTGTGTGTTTGTGCGTGTGTGCATGTCAGTGTGTATTTGTTCAAAGACAACACTACGGTCCCCTGAATGGGAACAGGTCCCAGACTTTCCCTCCTTATCTCTCTCTCGCTCTCTTTCGCTCTCTCATTAATCCCAACTCTGGAGTGGGTTTTGATTGCTTGCCAGCGAGCATATAAATGAATCCGTCACCATTCACATCTATTCATGCATCAATCCTTCTTGGAATGCCTCTCACTCACTTCTGTATTGAACATGATGTGTACTCCAGAGTATTGTTTTATTTGTCCTCTATTTAGTTGAGCTTCAAAAGTTACCCACAATGCGGTGACTCATCTTGTCACAGATTCCAGCTAGAAACAAGATTTGGATGTTAAAGAGCTCCCAGAGCATTTTTACAGAGAGGTGATGTGGGCTTCAGCAGAATGAAGTCAGTGGACGTGTAGGACATCTGCTAAAGATGTGCAAGGTGAAGATACGTTGGGGAGGGCGAGTACTTGGAAAAAGTTGGGGTTGTGGATTGTGTAGTAGTGTAGTAAAAGTGGGGACTAATAGCAGCTTTTGATTATTTTCCTAAGATCTATTCATACTCAACATGATGACATGATTACATTTTAACAAGTTATTGTCCCAGATTAGAAGGAGCCCTTCCTAACCTGTGATGGAATGTAAACCTGTGCTTGCTACTCATAATCTTTGTCACCTCCTCTTTGTAGCCTTTTCTCATCCCTCACCACTCTCTGGATCAGCCATAAAACACCAGCACAGTGACTGGCTGTGCAGATGTGGTCTCAGATTCGAAATACAATCTCGTGTGTTATGGTGTAAACACAATGCTGACACGGTGATGTGTTTGAGAGGAATGTACGCTGTTGTCAGTCTCCATGCTGCAGCAGTCTGAGCATCATAAGCCTCACTGCAGTCTATTGTTAGTGGCCACACAAAGAGGTGTGTGTGTGTGTGTGTGTGTGTGTACCTCACGTCTCAGAAGAGCAACCCTACTCCCGTCAGTGTATGTGCCTCAGAAATGACTGTACCAGGCAGAACCAGCCTGCCCGTACAGGTCATCAGTGAGGGAGCTCTCGGTGTCATCGTGTATCCTCTTGTCCCGGTCAACAGACCACCAGAGATGAAAGAATGAGCTTTACACACTCACATAAACATGACTCAACCCTCATTCACTCATGAGGACATTCTAGTTGTCTCTAACTGGACAGGTCTTTCACATGCATATTAGGGTGGAAGAAAAACACATTTAATTGGACTGCTCACTAAGTTTTTCCATCTCTTTTTCTCCCTGCCTTTGTTTTCTATGTGTGAAAAAAAGTTGTTAAAGTGTGAAAGCTGCACTTGTTTGTACGATCAGGGAGGCCCACATAGGCTTTTTGCCAAAGTTAGAGCTGAGAAATGAAGACAAACCTGAGGCACAAGGAGATAAAATTAGAAAATATGGCTCGTATACACTTGCAAGGTCACATTGTAACAGTGTGTAAGAGCAGCATGGACTGAAAGAGGTGATGATCTAGGTGTCCATGTCATGATTCATCCGGGTTGTCCTGCCCCTTCAGTACGGGATGGGAGAGATTTTTGTGATCAGTTCACCGTGTGTGCATGAGCTCGTGCTCACATGTGTACCTTTTTCTCTATTTAACAATAACTATTGAGGCGAGTGTGTGTCTGTGCTGTCTACCTGACACCACACCCCTTCCGGGCTCACACTGCCATTGTTGGTGAGATCACAGAAGCACGTGCAGCGATATAACAACAATCCTGCTGTTGTTTCCTTTTCCTCCCTGTGTGAAGTAACGGCATGATGACCTTCACTTGGGGAATAGATGGTTACGTTGTCCTTTTTGCCAGCAATTCAAAACAATCTCTCAACATAGACATGCAGAGTACTTTGTTACTTTTGTTATGGTATCTGGATAATCCACTTCAACTACTGTACTTCAACATTATTATTTTGTATTGTTGATCTTGTCGATTCGAACTTCTCTTTGCATGAACAATGTAATGCACATATTTAGTCAGTTGGTGCCTTGAGCTATCACATTTTTAGTGCTTTTGATGTGTGCCACACATTTTGTGCCAGAGGCAACAGACTGTTTGTAGTTAAGATAAGTAAAGATTAACGAGAAGAAAGTAGATGCAGAGACAACTTATCTTGAGCCAGTGGGCTCTGCATTAATGTTTAAACTTGTACAAAGAATATAAATCAATGTTTTGGTTATTAAGTGACTGTTTGGAATCAGTGTGTGTGTGTGTATGCATTTTAGTTAAAACAGGAGGTTATAGAAGTACAAAACAGGCTTTGTAGCTTAGCCTTGATTAGGATCCCTCTTATAGTTTGAAGTCCTCCTATGAAAAGAGACATTGGAGGGATATTGGTGAAACAACTTTATTGATGATGAAACTGGACGGCATCCAGGAGTGCAGAAGCCGCTTGTTTATTGTCTTCCTGTATTGTTCCCTTGGTCATTTTTCAATTTCTGTTTTTTGTACACACTGTCGAGGCCCCAGCACAGTTTAAAATACGTAAGATGAAATGATTAGACAATAGGTCCATGGACGTGTTCTTGTATAGAACAGACCCTTGCCAAGCCCTGTGGTATTTTTATTTCAAAAGTGCAAAGCTGGACATTATACACGCCGCAATCAAGTTAAACTTATTTTTTACATTCCCAAATAGAACTCTGTTAGGCTAAAATTTGTTATTTATTTTGTTTCTTTGATGGGGGCTACACTTTTTCCTTGCAATTCCGTGCATGTACTGTATATCTCAGCAACACTCACTCAGCTACTTCACATTGTGGGGCAACATTGTTGAAATTGCTTGAGAATACCAATCATCCATGACTACTACAATAGTTTCAGGTTTCATGTCTATAGAAGTACATCTGTCCTCGAACTTATGTAGGAAAGATCAGAGATTTTTCTTCTCTGTTTATGCAACAAATGCAGCGTTTAGATTAGTTGCTGCAAGACTACAGGAAGTAGTAAATGAACCCTGGCAGTAATTATGTGTTTACGGCCAGGCATAGTTATCAGAAATAGAACGACAATAAGTTCACCTTGTGCTCCTCTCAACAAAGTAGACCCGACGACGACCTCTACTTCATACAGGATACAGTCATTATAGAGGCAGAAAATCTAATAAAGGTTTGAGGGGGAGACTTACACAGTCACATCACAGAGCAAAGGCTTGGGGACACCACTACATTTCATATTCACCAGAGGACATCAGATTAGGTCGTAGAGTGTGAAGTGAAGAAATGGGACACATCAAAAGAACTGTGGTGAAAGAGAAGTGGACTTGTCTGTTTAGACGTGTGGGAGTGTGATTGTAGTAGTTCAAGCGTGTGACGTCAACCGGTGATGGATAGTGGATTGGGGTCAGAAACACAAACAATTCAGCCATAGAAACGCTCTGAATGCTTACAGGGACACGGATACGACTGCCATGTTGTTATCTGGTATCCAGGTTTTAGTTTCACATTTAATACATTTGTTCCCAAATTTGCAGTCCCATGACACACTGTACTACATTCATCTACGCCGTTTGATTATAAGCTGTTTTTATCAAGTGGAAACTACCAGGAGTACTAACTGTCCATTGATACTGTGCAAACTCATGCAAAATAATACAGATAAGCCGTGGAGTGAAGCCAGGGCTGCCTACGTCTTTTATTTTTAGGCAAACGAGCACGATTGTCCACACAGGAAAGGAGCCATCATCTTATTATAACTTGAAAAAAGTCAATGATCCCTGTGGGGAACAGTGGGGCTGAAAGCTTGGTTCACTACACGTACAACTGCATTAATCTAGGCCAGTGATTCTTGATCCTGGTCATGGTGTTCTGCTCTGCACACACTGGATAAGTTAAATCAGGTATATTCAGCCAACCCCAGGCCTCAAAGGACCTAAGATCTAAACGACAGGCTTCTGTGCTCAATGGAGGTAACCTGAAACTCAAATAAGGCCACGAATATTGAGTTGACTTCAGATTGTACCTGTAGTAATGCTAATGCTAACCATACACAAGAGCCAATTAAAACACAGTCCTGCTTTTGCATGCAACGTTTTCTGGAACATTGACTTGTTTTTGTAGAGCGTGCCAGTGGCCTGCACCCAGACTAAACTTTCAACAAAGAGAAGAGACCCCTGTTTGCCAAAAGGCCTAAAAGTTTAAATAAATACAGCACGTGAATTAGGCCAAGGTCGTATCTGTGTGGTTTCATATCAAAGACACCGGGTGCTTGGGTGCACCGTGCCGCTAAACCCTACTGACGTCCACACCTGTGAAAACTCAAAGGCCAGATATCAGCAGTAGCTAAAGACAGATGTGGTGGCTCAGGAACAATAAAAAGACAGCAGTAACCATGCCAGTTTAATCTGACCCAAAGGCGCACATATTCCAACTGTTTGTGCCATTACTGAAGAATTTGGAGTATACAGTCACTTAGTATTTCCGAGCCTGCCATGACTCGGCAAGAATTCGTCGTCGCTGCATTTAGCTGACTTTCCACTCGAGGCTCTCTCAGTTCGTCTCATACTTGAGTCAGATCATAAATTCAAGAAAGGGCTTTGGCAGGTCGTGAATAGAGAAGTGTGGTAACAGCTCGGAACTCTGAAGCACCAGGGGAGTATTCACTGGAAAACTGATGCTCCCTGCGAGCTGGAGCTGGAAGTGAAACATTCATTAATTGTTTCTGTTTGTCATCACCTTTATAGAAAGTGCTTCTGTTCATTAAAGTGTTATGATGGGTCATTTCTTCTAAATAAGCCTCCATAGATGCTTTAAATAGATTCTTCTCTTCACTCCCAAGCGAGAGTTTATGATGCTTGAATGTTACCCTGGACTTCCTGGCTACACTGATAGACAGCAGGGGGTCAGACAGGTCACGGCCACTTATTAATACCTGAGAATGAAATGACAGATTTCATGTTTAACAATCAAACTGGTCACACAGAATGAAGAGACGTGTCATGAATGTTGTTTTTCCTCAGTTTTACTTTCATTTGCGGTTCTCATTCTGGCATCTTATCTCTTGATTTTCAGTAACATTGAGGACATTTAAAGATTTTTTTTTTTTTTTTTTAGTCAAATTAGCTTTTGTCATATTTTTTGCTTGCTTATCTTTTCCAGCTGTCTTCATCGGTCATCTTACTCACTGAGGTTCCCAAAACTTTTCTTCTTTTTTTCTTCATTGATTCCATGTAAATGTAATACCTAATAAATTCTGTGTGTAGTCAGCACATCTGTCCAGCGTGGCTGTGGACGTCTGAGATTGTGCATATATCTGTGCGTTCCGCATATTTTGCTGATTAAAGCGTTTTTGCGAGGCCGTGATGCATATGTCAACAACATGGCAAGCTGTACTTCAAAGCTGTGACCCCAAAGCACTTGATCCATGAAGACAAGATCGACCCTGTGCAGTAATTTGTGATGGCTTTTTATTCCAGCAGGTGTGGAGAACGCTGATTTAGTCCTGGTACACTGGTTTAGACTAGACAGTATTTATTCACACTGCGTTGCTAGATTCCATGATTTGTCTCCTAGATGCGTTCTAAGCTTGCATACCTCAGCAAACAATCAGGCACTATGATAGGAAGACTGGATGTTTTACTCATACCAGTGATCTATTTTTGGTCGTGTAAAGGCACTGCCTTATTGGCTTGTTTTGCTTTTGTGTCTGAGGTCCCTTAACGCAGCATCAGAGGCTGTGAGAGTGGCTTTTAGTGTGGCCTGTTATGCTGGGGCTTCTAGTACCTCTCGTCTTTGTGTTTGGTATTAGAAAAGCCTCTGGCCCTGCCATAAAGGAGCGGACTGGGTGAAAGGGATCTTGGTGAATCACCATCTCCACAAACTGCACTGCAGCTCCTTAAGGAATACAACCAGCTGTCAGTAAAAACTCATTTTTCCATCTTATTTCTCTCTGCTTCACTTTTGTTTACCGAGAAGTTTTCCGGTTTTCGTTGCCAACAAAGCAGCGAAACCTGTCTGTCAGATCGTCTTAGTCCATATTCAAGAATGCTGTTTAAGGTAGCTGCTTAGATCAATCCTCCGTCTTCTCATATAAGAGCCCAGGCATGAATCGGTCGTCAAAAACAAAGGGGTAAAGAAAACACACAGCAGACAGAGGGGAGTCAGGGAAAGAGGAGGGAGGGAGGAAGGCCTGTGCAGGTTCAGTCCACCTCCAGTCTGTGGTCTGGCTGTCATCCTGTGGTGTTTTTCTGTCTCATAGCAATCTGAGCCAATAAGAAAAAAAATCACTGGAATATTGTGCATGAGAGGGGAATCCCATGCATGCAGAGATGGTACAAGTAATAACAAATATCAGGTACGAGGCAAA
The DNA here is from genome assembly GCA_900303265.1 of Brotula barbata. Lineage (NCBI taxonomy): Eukaryota > Metazoa > Chordata > Actinopteri > Ophidiiformes > Ophidiidae > Brotula > Brotula barbata. The sequence continues at coordinate 23,132 of OMNV01019763.1, forward strand.
AAAAGCTTTTTATTTGACAGTAGTATTTCATGTTTCTACATCTGGGTCACATTCAAAGTGCAGCAACAGGGGAAAATACTTTGAAAATGCCTCATCTCAGGCAAGTGAGTCGTTTAATGCCTTGTCGGTGTCAAAATTATTTCTCAACGAGCTGCATGTGCATGTCCCCCCGCATCACGGTGCCATACCAAATAAATCCACGCCTCTACTGGGAAACTTTTCTGCGTCGTAAAACATTTAGGTAGTGTGTGTGGGCTTCTCAATAAAACCTGTGTGGCCTTTTCTCTCCGCGTCCCCGGACAATGCCAGCCATGGTTAAAGTGTGATGAAGAGGCCCGGTTCCTGCCAGGAGCGAGACAGAGCAGCCGCGGCCATGTCAGATGGGAACGGCCTCTCTTTGTGCCTCTGACTGCAAAGCCGCTGCGACCAGCTCGGATGATGCTGTAAATCATGTCAGCTGGCACTATAAGGACACACGTACCAACCCACACCCATGCTGAATACGCTGCCAGATACACATTCGGCCAGATGCTTACGTTTCATGATTCCTTTT
>OMNV01019763.1:27777-76984 GCA_900303265.1 Brotula barbata
GTTGGTGGTTGAATCAGGCCAACTCAGCAGTTCAGGATGGGAAAGGAAGGAAAAGCATGGAGGAGGGGAGGAACGAGTGCTGACTTTTGTCCTGATATGAATTGTGTCCTAGAGACTCGCTGAGACAATGGACACTGACAGCTCAAGTGGAAATACGCACACAGACTGGTGTGTGTGTGTGTGTGTGACAGGGAGCAGTGCTTCGGCTGCGGTAACTGGATGAAGTAAACAACTAATGGAGTCACTGGAGCAAAGCGGGAACATGGAGAACCCAGGATGTGTGTCAACACTTACAGGAAGTGTGTGGTTGTGTAAGAGAGACAGTTGGTGTTTCAGGTGCAGAGGTGCATGAGGTTGAGGCCTGTCCAAGCTTGCAAAGGATTTACCCAACCACATCCACGGGGTGGGGTGGAGGGGGACTCACCTGCACCTGGGGGCCTCGGAGGGGGGTTATGTCTTTAGGCGGGAAATAACAAAAGACTTGATGGATCCTGAAGGTCAGTAAGGGTGCTGGAGCGCTGGCCTGGCCCCTAATCCACTTGAAAGGATTAACAATGTTTAACGGAATTATCACGCAACCAAGGATGGCACCGAAAATGCACAAGAAGCTAATCTCGATCCAAAAAGGCTCGTATTGATCTGTTAAGCTACTCCGTCTGAGCTACCCCGCAGACAACAATGATCGCTCGATCGCTCTGATACTGTGTGTGTGTGATATGAACCCCTCCTCTGTCTAAACTGAAATGTATTTGTTGAGACATTATCATCAAATATGTTGTGGTGCAGCCCTGGAGAACACATTCCCTCGGACCGCTGCAAATTAAGTTGTAAGTGTTGTGTTATTATTCTAACCGACAGCGTGAATGAGATAAAAGTTTCCAAAAACTTGAATAACAAGGGATCATTTCTCTCAGCAAGAAGCTCACTGAGACAGATTTCACTCACATTCTCTTCACATCCTCCGATTTTTCCTCTCTCCCCTTTATATTTTGTTTGTATTGGTAAACGAAACTGTTAGACTTACAGCATACATAAACCACATGAATATTCAATCATATAATCTGGGGCTGTTATATTAAATTTAATGTAAAAACATTTTTTTAAATGGCATTTGTGAAGATCTGAATTTCTCCAGCAACTTCTCCACAAGTCTTTTTTTCTTTTTCTTATCTCTGACACTGATTTTGTAGGTGCACATTTTCCAGTTCAAAGTATGAAGACATCAGCGTCGCAGTCATATTGCGTGCATGTGTGCATGTATATGTGCGTGTCTGCCTTGACAATAATCCCACATTACTACTTGTGTCTGTTACACATCTGATAATTAAGATTAGGAAGTGCCGCCTCCTCTGATCAATGGTTGAGGAGGGGGAGGATGAAGAGCACAAGGGAAGAACTGAAACAGACGACACCTCCAGCATGTTGTTTTAAGATGGAAAGACTTAAATTAAGTTTTTTAAATGTTAACATGTTTTAGATTACCTAGTTTGACAACACTCCATGTAGATTGTTTTTCCACTGCTGGCATTTTACCACCAACTTGATGCAGTGAGTTGGTTTGTTTGTTTTTTTGTCCTAACTCTAAAACAGCCCAAACAAGACTTTGCAAATGAAGCATATTGTCTTTTCCTTCTCTTGAATTGAGCCCACGCAAACTCTACCCACACATGACCCGTAAACAATAATCTCTGTCAAGCAAACTAAAGCCAACCCAATATTCTTTTCAGCCTGGGGACCATTAAACATTTGATCTTTTGATCTAGTAGTTTGGGAAGGGAGTCTGAATGTCCATCTTTCAGATGGAGGCTAAAGTGGAAAATCACAAAACTTGTGAAAGTTTTTAAGTGTGACGTTTTGTGAAATTTGATTTTCTTCCGTTCTTCTCACTGGTTTGCTCTTCCCATAGACTCCTGCTTGCACGCAAACAGGAGGCTTAACAGTTGGTAAGAGATGTGAATCCAGGTCATCTGTGGTGACTTGAGTCACTTGATGCTGGAACACGACCAGAATCCATTTCTCATGATCACATCTTTTACAAATTGCTCATAAAAAATTTTTATATACGGCCACGTTTTTGGTTTTTAGTCACCAAAAATTTATATTATAAAAACTTATATTAAATAACAGCTTGATTTAAAAACTTCTACCCGAAGTTTTATGTCCCCCATGCACCAAAAGTTGTTGTTTCCCTTAAACACTTCAACTTTGCAACAAATACCAATCACATGGCTTCCTTCAATGGAAAGTGATAGGGAAAAATGCAAACTCGTGGCTAAATACACACAAGAGTTCCTCAAAATAAATAAACATAACTTCTCGCCAGTGAACATTAGTGCCAATTTTCCATTCTATTAACTTTGATATTATTATATTATATTCCTCGCAAGTCTTCGTACGCTTCGTGAGCGCTGCCATGAAGTCGCCCTGGCGTGGTTGTTGGAGTACCTGCAGACCAGATGGCAGTTAAAACTTTGCAAGCACAAACCAACAGCATGTGTTCTCTGGGTGGGGAACACGCACATGAGCAAGGAGAGGCTGCTGGATTCAAACCAGAAGCAGTAGTTACTTCTATTCAGGAGAAAAGAGAAGGCAGGGAAGTTCGTGAACCCCCACCAGCACTGTTTCCTGAAGGGGGGGGCCACACTTTATGCTTGGTTGAAAGTTGTGCAGGAATGCAAGACTAGTCTACTGCGTTACTCCGTCTCCTCCCCTCTTTGATGTTTGACCTCCCTTTGTCTGCCTTAGGTCAACCCGCCCCCCACACACACAAGCACACCTAAAAGTTACCTGGACCTTCATCATCTTAGGTGCAGCGTCACACTTCCAATCAAATCAGTATGATAATGGGAGAAGCATCCTCAACCTTTGATGCTGCAGTGGTCTTAGTGGTGTGAGGGAAGGATTGAGACTTAACATCCATCTTTTTTGTGGACTACAACAAATGCTTTAATGAATTGGCATTAAATTTTGATTTACCGTTAAGGCTTATGACTTTAGATATTCCTCCCTCTGTCCCAAGTGTTCCGCTTAAGTGTGCTACAATCTACATATGTGTGTGTGCGAGTTGAAGGGTGGGCGATACCTGCAGCAAATCGTAAACCTGTGCCTCTTTCCCCGCCCTGCCATGCGGACCGAGCCAGAGCGGAGCAGACAAAGCAGCTCCGTTTAACTTGTCCCAGATGTGCGGCCAGGCCCCTGTGCTGTGTGGTAACTGTTAGTGAAAGTAGTGCAGGGAGTAAAAGTATGGCGGGGGTGCAAAGGGAGGGCCACGGTGAGTGAGCAGCATGTTAAGTGTCATCTATCGCGTGTGTCTCCCAGCCTTATCTTGTTTTATCGCAAGACAACTGGACTCCTGTCTGTACTCATCCTTGGCTGAGAGTTGATCTCTTGATTCTTGTTGGGGCCATCAATGCGTTGCGAAGAGAGGCCAGGCCGCAGCTGTTACGTATGTGCGTGTACGTGTGTTTCCGATCCCGAATCCTTCCAGTAAGGTCATACCCGATCATAACCACGTACATTTTTGGGCTTCTCCAAATTTCCACCCTGGCCAAGCCTCAACCACCCCTGCAAGAATGTCAAATATGTTGGCTAGTATTGTCTTCTAAAGTTCTTTATTCTGTCTGGATTCTTTTTCCATGTTAGTGTTAGCTGAACGTCTTGGCAGCGGTCTGCTCCCAAACAGAGACTTCCCAGCCGTCTCCAATGGGGAATGGAAGAGATGCCCGAGAATACTGATTGTTTTGCTCAGTTCCTTAGTTATAGAGGAGCGTCTTCCACGTGCGTTGAATGTTTCATTTTATTTTTTCGGTGTTTTGTGCATTTCATACCTGTGAATGAATTATTCAAGACTGCTGTCTATTTCTTTTGGCTGACCTCGGTCGTGTTGTGTCAACCCGCCGGAGATTTATGAACATTACAGCTATTTTTGAACCCACGCTATGAGGAGCAATACACAAAGCTCTGCATATCATTAGCGCAAGGCTATTCTCATGCAAACTGGATGAAAAATGCTTGTTAGTAAAGTGAAAATGTTTCCATGGACGCTTCGGCTTACTGTACAGCGATGTGACGAGCTGCTTGTTTTGTCCCGTGGCTCAGCTCTGTCATGTGCTGTTTCATCCCGTTCTACTCTGTGCCATATTCCTGGTGGTGTGTGTGTGTGTGTGTGTGTGTGTATGTGTGTCTGTGGGGCCCAGGAATGAAGCCCACTGCCACAGCATCCAGTGACCTAATGCAAAAGGCAGCAGGGTCGAGCACTATTCTCCCTCTGTCTCGTCTCTCTGCAGTGATTATGGTCTCTCCTGTCACTAAGCACTTTGTCACGCTTGACCGAAAAACCAGGATGGGTGGGGGGGATGGAGGGGCGTTTGGGGATTGGTGGGGTGCAGGAATGTTACTTGCAGTGATGAACTGTAGCTGGAGACGCTCTTGGTCGTTGGCTGTAACTTCACCGTGGTGGTTGGATGCATGTTATCATTGCCTTCATTTTCCTTCTCCAGTCTCAAACGGTACCTCTGCGCGTCTACATCCTCTGTGCATTCGTCACGGAAGCATTTTCTGTTGGAAGATTGTCGGCTCGGCTGCTAGCGTCGGGGTCAAACCACCAAGTAAAAATATACTCTCCCTTCCTGGGGGTCACAGCCCAGGGCCAAACCTCTAAACCTCTTATGGGGGTGTCGATGTTGTCGATTCTACCCATATTCTCACGTGCACATACTTCAGTGCGGCTCTGCCCTAATCAGTTATTCAATATATGATGATGATTTTACTTCACTTTAAAAACTTCAAACTATTATTTTTAACCAATTTAATTGACGAATCAACAAAGCATCTCAGCAAATGTTTTATTCCATTGTTCATTATTCTAATGCGCATTAATAATTAAAGTGTGGCTCACCTGGTAAATGGCTGCCAAACAAATATTTAATGAGCCCTTTTGTGCAATATTACTGCGTGTTCCCACGTATTTACAGAAAGGATTTTCATTCACACCATCACCAGATGCATGGACACGCAGGAAGAGGCATGAAGAACTGTTTACCAATGCCGGCTTTAGTTCCAGAAGGTCTTTCCACTGCTCCTACCCACATGACGGTCCTGATGCCAACACGCATACGAAAATACATAACATACTTAAAATTGAGTCCCAGTGTGAAATATCACACAGAAAGCCAGACCCCTTCGACATCATTAGGCCCCAGGGTACTTGGAAGTAGAACGTTGAGGTCCATAGTATATCTTGGAAAAATCAAGCCTTTTTTTTTGCGAGACAACTTTTGTGTGGTCCGATTATCACATGGCTGAAGTCTGTATAAACTTGAGCCACAGCCAACTTCCAACACCTTCACCGCTCCCCCTCCTATCAGCACGTAGGGGCACTTCTTACGTCTGCCTGTCTTTGTTTTTGATATCTCAAAAATAGTTGTATTTTCGATTATCTAGAATTGGCCGCAAAAGTTGAGTCAGCTTGATCTGCTCACTGCCGCTGCGAAAGATGAAACATCCATCGGTCTGATGGTGGCGCTCTAACATCAGTAGTTACATTTTATCAATAATTTTGGAAGCAGACAAGGTAGAATCAAAGATTTGTTGGTCTAGAAAATAACATCATTATATATATATATATATATCATCATTTATTGACAGTCATGAACGGATTGCTGCTCAGCCTTGGTGGAGGTATGTGCTCTCTGAGTGCCTTCTAAGTAGGGATTGCTACTTCATTGTTTGTTTGTTTTTAATCTAATGGGGCTGTGGGCCCTTAAGGTATCCAGTCATATTTTGGTTGTGGCTTTGAGTGTTACCATGTAATGCATGCAGAGTATTTTTCCACTGTGCACCTTTGTTTATTTAAATTCTCTTTTTGAAAATGCTTGTTCATTTCCTCATGCCATCAATACGTAACAGCCACGGTGCATTGTTGGACATCAAATTACCCAAGCATAAAAAGGATTTGGAACTCTGATATAAAACCAAAGTATGCGTTTGTTGTGGTTAGTTTCCGTCATCTTTTCAGTCTGTTTATGGTTCTGTTGGGTCAGACGTGTGTGTGTAAGAAGACATGCCAGGACCAAGTTTGCAGAGCGGCCCTAATGGTCGATCATAAAACTTTTCAGACTTCTGGCTTTTATTGGAGCTGGTGGAAAAGTAGTAGGACTTTAATGGGGCTTTCTTTTCACAGCTCTGCTTAACTAGAGGTGGGCTTCAAAGGAACAAAGACTGTTTTTCCTCTTCGTTTCCATCTTAAACGCTCCAAAAACAGTATGAGGATTTCAGCAGGATCTGAGGAACGGATACAAACGAGTTGGCTTCGATTATTTTACTCCCAGCGTGCGCATATTAGGCATTCCTCGTGTGTAATCGTGTCCAGAATGAATGTAAATGAGCCTTTGATATGGCTTTAAAAATGTAAAAATACACGTGAGCTCTATGCCCTTTGGGAATCATGTGACGCACCCAGAGCTTTTTTCTGCTCTTGTCTTCAGCCTGTTAGGAGAAATCTCCGCAACATTTATCTCCTAACAGGCTGTCTCTCACACCCACACGCACTAATGGAGACCAAACTGCAGCATCCCGACTAATGTTTAGTGGCATCAGGAGTTTTTCTGGCTAATTTCTAAACAGAAGCACATTTTGACTATTTTGCCCTGTAAGGCTTTCAAAATAATCAATCTATTGAAGTTGACAATGATGGAAGAGGAAATCCTACTGTGCATGTTAACCTTATTTCTTTTAATGCTCCCATGTCCACATTCCCATATCGTTATATTGACAAGTGAATGAAAGTTTTCCATCTCTTGTTGCTGTTCGCCGGATTTCGAATGGAAACTTTTGACTTTTGGTTAAGCCCAGGGTAAAATGCAAACAGCTGGTGCATGCTTTATGCACAGTAATTGTTCCTAGATTGCGTTTCGCTTAAATATTCAACTGAAGTCCCACATTCTCTGATCACTAAATTAGATTATGAAATATATAACTATGGAAACATTGAGTATCATATAATTGAGACACCAGTCCTTCGTAATGGGTACTGATGAGTTTGGCAGTGACTGGCAGCCTGTGATCAATGGCTTCACGTTGGCTTACACATCATGCTTCGGTGTAGCTGGGATTAGGTTGTCGAGGGTTGTTAGTAGACGAGCTCCGTACAAGAATCCCAGTGTGTTTGTCTCAGACTTGGCAACACCGGGTTTGGCCATCACAGCACTCTGGTCCTGAGCTTTCCCGAAGTAATCACTGACCTTTAAGAGAGTCAACTAGCTCGAGGAAAGCTTTGGTCTCCTTTGATCTACAAATGAAAGACAAGTGGTTTTCCATTTCTGTTGTCTTGGACTGAAATCCTATCCTAAGTTCTGACATGTTGTGGTCCAGAATTATAAGCCCCAGGCTCAGACAGACAAACAGACAGACAGACAGACAGACAGAGACTTCATCAGATCATTTGTGAGTGGACATCTTTACTTGTTTATCATCTCCAGGTTGAATCCACTGGTGTTCCTGCAGCTTTTGGAGAGGATCATTTCAGCCTCGTATCTATGCGTAAATGTTGTTGGTGTAATATTTCTGATCTCCTGGAGAAGAACAGGACAAATACATGTCATAGCAGGGACTGCTTTGCATCAGTGAATAAAAAGAAAGCACTCCTCATCGTACACCTGCTCAAAGTGTGTATCAAAGTTGGCTTAGGTTGTCGATATTTGAACGCCATCTTTCCTAATCAGCTTGGCTCACAGTCAGATTCCTTCATGAACTTTGACTTTGCCTGATGTTTGGCACCTCCTTTGGTTAACAGGAGTCCTTAGTATCTCATTACTTTTGTTACTTTACACACCATTTGAGTTATTACCATGTTGTCTAAAAATATAAGAATTCAGCAGTAAAGAGGCCATATGGAGAAAATAATTTACTGCTCCTCATAGCATTTTGGCTTTTGTTTTGGTGATTCCACTTGCTCAGCATTTTTTTGTAGCTCACCTGGCAGCTTTTTGCCATCGCAAAGTATCCCAAAATGTCAGTACTCCACCCTTTCTCAGCTTGATGTCAATTTACTACATCTGAGATCCATCTGCAGATGTTTGTATCTGTACTCTTTTTGCACTTCTAAGTTTGTGAGATGAATTCATACTCAGGCTCTCTGACTGTCACTCTAAATAAACACACGCGACACACGGCATGCTGCGTCATCTGGCGATGGTTGCACCCTAGATAAAGGTGTGGGTGTGGAAGGAGGGTGTTACACCAGAGACCTGTAATGAGACTCTGCTGCAATCCCTTCAATATGGTTCCCATCAGGGAGACTTGCACTTGTGGCAGAAGAAATTCCAGCCCTGTAGCAAAAGCGTTGTCTGGATTCAATCAAAACAACTTCTGCCACGACGTACACAGAACACTAAGTATATCGTACTGAAAATCCCCTGCTTTAGAGCCGTTTCTTTATCAGTAAAGCACTCTCGGTGCACTAGTTTGGTTGAAGCCCATTGACTGTTGGCAGCGTTTGACAACCATTTCATTTTCTCTGTAATTTAGTCATTTCCATGTGTGCTGCAGACCTTGTCACTGCTGACCTCCTCTGTGAGTCTATAATCTGTCACCACTTGGACACATGCAGCTGCTAACTGGCACTCTTTTTAACCGATAATGAAGGATTGGGGTTGGGGGATTATTCTTCTTTTTCTGGCCTTCTCCCCAATTTGTATTGGTCAATGCCTCCTCCACAGAGGTTGCCTCCTCCGTGCAACCTCTGTGGGACGAGTCACGGGTCAGACTTGCACTATCCTTCCTCCTGGCTGATGTATAGCATTCCTGCTCCGTCTAAACCTTAAAAAATGTGATTGCTCGATTATCAATCTGCCCAGGAGCACGGGGAGCAGGGCATGGTGGAGGAAGAGGAGATAAAGGCCGTGAGTCAGCATTATAGCAGGGTGTTGTATGGCAGAGGTCCACGCTCCCATAGAGGCTGAAGGGGCCACTAGCCAGCTCGCTGTAAGGCCCCATATCTGTCTCCGTCTACAGTGTACTTTGAAGACGAGGCCAAAAATTACAGTGTGCTCATCCGTGAGTACACTCCCACACTATCGTTTGAGAAAGCAGGTGTCCCAAACATAAGGGCAAAGATGACTCATTGTTGTTGCCATGGAATTGTAGCTCCGATGGCACCCGCGTTGGGACCTGCACTTCCTGTCACATCCAGCTTTGCTTTGTCCAGATTTCCTGTCTTCCTGAGGATGGGGGATAAGAGATCTCTCCAGTCATTTATTCATCACTGAGGGCGTAGAGAATCCTCTGTCTCTCTCTGCCTGTTTCTCTGTCAAAACCACAATTAACTCGATGCATTGTGAGCATTTTTCTCATGTGTGACTCCCTGGAGAATGCTGCTCACTGCTCCACCCTTGCCCTCAATCTTTCCTCCTCTCCTCCATCACGTTGACTGTGCGAATTAAGTGTGTTTGAAAGCGGCCGAGTCGTTTGGAGGAAGTAATGGTGATCTTGTCGTCCACAATGTCTGCATTGTTTCAGTGATTGTTGCAAATCTTTGTCTGGAAACGTCGTAATTTAGCTGAGCTCTTCTGCCACAGCTCATTCTTTCCATCCTATCATCTCTGTTGTCACGGTTAACTCCACCATATTCACATAAATATCAAAAGCACAGATTTGTTTTGCTTAATCTTTCATCATTGGCCTTTGTAATGAGCATTGCACATGTATGTGCCTGTCTGTGGGTACAAAAATGCATGCTGGGATTCTTTACAGCTGCTGCACAAGTAGCAGAGGGGCGGGTCACCTCTGTCAGCATACAGCAGAGAGGAATTCTCTGCACAATCAGCGTTTTACATGTACACACACACACAGAGAATGTGGTTTGTAGCTGTGTTTTATTGTCAGGACTCAGTTTACGTAACCCTTACCGCAGCATGTAAATCAACTTGATTTACACGTCATTTTTCACTTTCTTAATAAGAACCAGGAGGCTCTCGGGCCTTGTTTATGCCTGTGGTAATAACAATTGTGCTAATGTCGCAGAAGGAATTAAATCTGTTTAGATGATAGTCACATCTGTGTATTTGTGTAAAGTTTCGTGATTTTGCATGTAAGGTGGTGTAGTTTGGGGCTTGAGGCAGACACTGGAGTTTGCATTGATTTTTACTGTAGATGTTCTTTCCAAAGCACTTTTAAGGTTTTTGGACAAAATACACACACACACATACGCACGTTTTAGGATTAAATAATGAAACCTGAGTGCTTGAGTACACTTGTGTCTGACTTTCTTCTTTGTTTCTTTGCAGAAGAAGTCGACTATGCTAACTTTGGCACCAACACCCTAACACGTAAGAAGAAGGCGGTCACACTCCGCAACAACGACGTCAACCGCAAGCGACCACACATCCGCATCGGCATGCCACAGGACTTCCGGCCCGTCTCCTCCATCATCGACGTGGACATCCTTCCTGAATCTCACCGCCGCGTCCGACTGTATCGCCACGGCTCAGACAAACCGCTGGGCTTTTACATCCGGGACGGAACCAGCGTCCGGGTGACGCCACACGGGCTGGAGAAAGTCCCAGGCATCTTCATATCCCGGCTGGTGCCCGGAGGGCTGGCGGAGAGCACGGGGCTGCTGGCGGTCAACGACGAGGTGCTGGAGGTGAATGGCATCGAGGTATCAGGGAAGTCGCTGGATCAAGTAACTGATATGATGATTGCCAACAGCCACAACCTGATCGTGACCGTCAAGCCAGTGAACCAGCGTAATAACGTGGTCCGCGGTAGCAGGATTTCCGGCAGCTCTGGCCAGTCGTCTGACAGCAGCGGCTCAACAGGATTCCCAAGTTTATCCGTGGCCACGGCGGGGGTGACGTCTTCTGGAGCACAGGGCTACCAAGATGACTTGGAGAGCGACGAGGATGCGGATATCGTCATTGAGAGCAGCCTCAAGCGGCCATCACAGAGGTCCAACGCTTCCATGGCGTCTAGCGTGTCTCGCACGCACCCTCAAACTCCGACAACGGCGTCGGGTCCGGCGGCGCCTCCCAGCCCTCCCACACGCCCAGCGTCAGTGGTCTCCACCATCTCCTTCCATTCCCAGCCGAGCCTCAACGGGGGGTCCCACCAGCACCACAGCCTCAGCTACCAGCTCCACAGAGACCTGAACATTCAGCATAATCCACACCCACAACCCCAGCACAGTCATAAGAACGCACAGCCACAGCACCACAGCAGCAACCCAGCCCTTCGCCACAGCAATGGCAGCCTGCACAAAATCCTAAGTTCCCTGAAAACAGACCCACGACACAGTCTAGCACTGCCCAGAGGAGGGGTGGAGGAAGATGGCACCGTCATAACCCTATAATACATATATCACAAACACACACACACACAGAAACATCCTGACTTCTCAGAGACTGAAACTGGAACATCCAGGCTGGGTAAATAATGAACATGATGCGTGATTCTACAGATACTAATTTTGTAACTTCTGTTTGTTTGTTTTTTTACAAAATAAGATGGATAACAGGAAGCTGCAAACCAGGACACACAAGATAATTGTATATGTTTCTTGCTTTTTATTAAAGTTTTCGTTGTCTTACAAGAAAATATTTCTATGTCTGTATGTATGTAATAAACATCATGTTTTTTAGGCGAGTCCACTGTATCCTTGGGTCCTGAATGTGCCTACAGCCTCCTCTCCCCTGTTAGTGACCACTTTTAATAAGATTCTTTCATTCTTTTTACCGGGACCAATTTTGGGTTGCTTATGGACATTTTAAAGAGTAAATGTATTTCTTATATTCTGGTAAATGCTGCGTAGACTATGATTTTTTTAAATAATTCTTTTATGCATTGATGATTGTGATGAATTTCTTGTATCTGTTCCAATAAATTATTCTCAAAATGTTTGAAAACTGAAATGTGATGTTTTTTTTTTCAATATTTACACATAGTGCTGCTTTATTTAAGTCACACTGTGCCACATCTTGTGAATATATTTCCTGCACATCTACAAAGGATTATCTGAAAATTAACTGTATAAAACAAAATAAATCAGATTCAAAGATCAAGTGCTGAATCTTAAACTCATTGCTTTGCACTGACAGACAAATAAGCATAAGAAGACACTGAAATCCCATTTTTGACCATCAGTGGACCAAAATGCAGTGTATCCTCAATTGCGGCGCGACCTCTTTTTCTAGAAATTGCTCTTAGCGTTATTAGCGTTGCTTTCTCCAGCCACAGTAAAATGCTGTGAAGAGGGTACAGGATATTTAGAGGAATTCCCCTTTTGAACCTTCTGTACCCAAGGCAAACGAGACAAATCACAGTAATTAGTGAAGTTGTGTTTACTGTAAGAACTGTTAAAGTCTGAGGTTGCCCTCCTTGTTAGACTGAAAATACTACAATTACATGAACGCAACAAGTTTATACCTGTTTTCTGGAGACCGGCTGATGACATCCTGGGAAATATGGAAAGTGACTCGCATGAACAAATCAGATTGAAGGGAACTGACTTGAATTGAACAGTTATAACATCAGTGAGTTAAACAAAGGCAATAAGTTCATTTGAAGACTGAATTTTTAATTTTGTTTTAATCTGACACAACTAGAATTCCTTGTGCAGGAATGCAGTGCTCTCTCTGAGGTCAGAGGCCCCAGACCAGCAGCCTGCTCTTTTCTTGGCTAATTAATGCTTTATCTTCTGGGTTTACTCAGGATACCACACTGCTTAAACAGCTAATAGATCATTGACACCCTCTTGATCTGTCCTGATAGTTATCTAACCCGCCAACAAGCAGTAATCTCCTGGATTTGGGTTTTGTAGACAGAGAATTCTGCATACCAGACTGTCAGTCTCCCCTTCAAGTATTAATGAGACAATCATCAAATTACTTTATTATCAGAAGGAGACATGCACATCTAATAGACACGTAGTTATGTTTGGACCACACAAGTGTGATACATTTTTAAAAACAATGTTCTTGTTTATACTATGGCACTGTTAATTATAGGTGGCATGGCTGTAAATTTTTGGACCCAAGTGTGGAATGTGAGACCAATTAAAATCAGCATCATTTTAGGAAAGCTTAAGTAAAACACAATATAATAATAAGAAACTTAAATGCAACAGGTTTTCATGGTAATTTTTATTTTGCCTACCATACCTTATGTTTGCCTATTAATTTGTTTGTATAATGTAAAATATTCAACACCTGCTACACATTAATTCATTTACTAATCCATTCTGGGTTTATTGACATGAGGTAATTATGACAAGCAAATTATTAAGATATGAGTGAGTTGACAGATTAACAAAAACTTTATAAATCTGGATCACGGATTTAATTTGAATGTTTGTTTGTGGATCACATCCATGCCTCCCTCAGTTAGGACCAAGGCCAAGTTGTGATTCTGGCTGTCACCTGCTGGCCATAAATGTCATCACATTTCATGCTTCAATGTCTTTTTCTTTCTTTTTCAGCGTTTAGTTCACGTTTTCCCCCCGTTTGTGCTGTATTTACTTAGTTATTTGCTTACATTTGTATTTCTTATTCACCACTTCATTTCTGCGTTCATAGCATATTAATTTTCCTGGATGCTGTTTTGACCCTCGTGAGACACCGTCCGCTCTACAGTGCACGTGATTGAATCAGTTGACATACCAATACAACACAGTATCAGCATCAGTCCATTAAAGAAGGCTGACATGGACCATCATCGGATGGACCGGGTGGGTCTGTTGTCCCCCCTGGAGGAGTCCAGTGCGGAGATAAGCAGAGACAGCGGCATTGTGTCCCAGAGTGCGAGTAGTCTGTCCATGGTCAGCGAAATCCTCAGCAGCGGGACGGTGTCGCAGAGTCCCAGCTTTGGCGCAGTAGCTAACGTTCTCTCGGAAAGCCCCAGCCTGAACGAAGTAGCACACCCAGGGACGACAGACCAACACGACCCGGACCAGGACGATGAAGTCCTGAGACTCGCCGCCCAGAACTACTCCTCCTATATCAGAGCCACGGCCGGAGAAGAGGTTTGTCATTTGAAGGAGCAACTAGCGCTCAAGCTAGCTGGTGTTATGGATTAACGGGTTCCCGTGTTGTCTGATGACTTCAGCCTCGGGTGGTTGCTTGGAGTGGTGACTGTTGGTGAAAAGAAGGACGATATCGCTGGAATGCCGTATCGTTTTCATTTTATAAAGTGTTTAGCATAAGCTCTTAAAGTACAGTGGAGAACACGTGTCCTTAACAAGAATTATTTAGCTAGCTAGCTGGAAGTAGCATAAGACTTCCCGGAACTAAAATTTTTATCAATTACAAGGTAAGGGGTTGGTTATGTAGCCTTGATTTACAACCATACTATACTAAAAAATCGTGCAAATTCGAGAATCGTGTACGAAAATTCTGTGTCACGCAATACCAATTTCCATCATTACTGTCGAAGTTCGGGTGCAAAAAAACATGTTTTGAACATCTTACTTAAGTCTTAAGTCACCAGATAACGTGGTTAGTCGTTAATTCATAACACCGGGAAGCAAAATCCGCTCTGTTTATAAACTTATTTCACTGGAGCGAAGGCCTGAAAGTTTTAGTTGGTTCATATTGAAGATCAGTATTTTTCATTAAGTTTTGATCCTGAATGCTTTCCGTCTATTTTTTTTGTAATCTTTTGATTTGTAGTTTTAATGCCTTTTTGCCTCTTTAGATCACTTTGAATTTATTTTTTGTCTAAATGGTGATTTAAAGAAACTTGCCTTGCTTTGCAGAGTAGAATCTACACATATGTAACACACTGTTGTGCTTGTATATTGCATATTTTTACACTGGCTTCAAAATAAAACACTCCAGTTTTGCTTTAATAATCAATGTATCAGCTCGCTGTCACTGCTGAGTTTACATTAAGTGGATATGCGTGACACCAGGCAGTTTCTAAAGAGGCTGTGTAAGCTTGTTAGCTCTTTAGAAAGACAAAGATCCTTGTGTTTGGCTCTCTCTTTGTGACAGACAAATTCCAGCTGAAAGAAATACTGTGGGTACTGAACAAGTACCCAGTCACAAGTTTTTGGGATTGGTGCAATTCACAAATTAAGTGCCTTTAGCTCACATCTTGTCTGAACGCACTTCATATTACACTTGGTGTTTTCTCGCCCGTTTCTCTTCCAGATCCTGTGCTTGGAGAAGAGCTTGGAAGAAATGCTGACAAGAGTAGATGAATTTGTTGGAATGCTGGATATGGTAAGCTTGGTCAGGCCACAAATATGTGAAGAATTATCAACTCTCAATGTCACATGTTCATCAAACTAAACTGTTGTCATTTTTCTTCAGGTTCGTAATGACACCTCACAGATAGTAAATGAAAACCTACCTCAGATCCAGCAGAAGTCTAGCGAAATGATACAGATATACAGAAAAATTGACAAATTAGAAGTAAGTTTTGGCATTTTTTGTTTTGAATGTTATAATACAAGTAAATGTTTTGTCATTTAGTTCCAGTGAATGAAGACATTGAGTGTTTTAATACCAATCTAACAGTCGTGAAAATTACAACAATACCACAGCCATATTTATGGAATTATTGTCACAGTTTTTTGTTTTTTTTTGCTTGTTATGTCTGCAGGCCTTTGTCAAAATGGTGGGGGCCAATGTGAGTGCCATGGAGGAGCAGGTCACACAGGCAGAGGGAGAGCTGGGAACACTACCAGGTGCTTTCAAGAAGATCTTCCGGAGTGTCCCAAGCTTCTTAAACGTGAGAGCTCCTTTACATGCCTCTGATAGAGCTGCACACAATGTTGAGACATGTTGTGAGATTACAGTGTTCAGTATGAAATCATCTCCTTTTGCACGTGCTTCAAGTACAAAGCATGAATTTACACTGGCGCAAACTTTACAGAACTAATCACAGAAATATCACAAATAAATTCACGCATACAGACTTAATTTTTACTTTTTCATTCAGCTTTATCCAAAGCGATAGCTAGCCTCTGCATTTATACACTGTCCCCAGTTTGGTTTCCAGTTCATCTTATACTTCGTTTTGTGATCTTATTGTCAATATTGAAATGTTAGTACTAGTTAATTATGGAGTCTCACTGTTCCACCTATACAAGGAGCAGGGCTGAAATCCCTCACCATTAAATAATCTAAGTGAACAGTGATTTTTACAAGCAGAAGAAACACCCCTAAAGCATGTGTTAAGGCCTGGAGTTATTGGGTGACTCTGATTAATTCATCTCTGTTATGTCACAGAAACCTGCAAGCCCAAGAAGACCTGTACCACATCAGCGTCATGAGACTCCCAGCGTGTTCCAGACACACGATTACTTCACATCACAGCCAGAACAGTGACATGTTAGTGCATTTAGCTGATGACACCGTTCTAACCTCAGAGGCCTGCTGGTTCAGACTTGAGACTATTTTTACTGCCATCCATTGCAAGAGGATCTGTGGATGACGCGGCCTCAACCAAGCAATAGCAGCCTTTCTGAACAAGCCACTGAAAGTCAAGTGCGGAAAGACATTCAGAATTTTTGAAACTCTTTCTCCTGGCAGCCAAAAGTACTGAACTGTACCAGAATTATTGTGTTTTGTTTTTAAGTGCCTAAAGAGTACATCTGTCAGTCTTGTTTTCATTAATTGTAAAGAAAGAGATGTTAAATAAGGTGTTAGATTTCTTACAAGGCAGGAGGACAAGGTCATCACACTCGCCAGAAGGACACTGTAAAGAAGTAACAGTAAGTAAGAGGACTTATAATGATCAAAAGATGTACTGCGTGACACCCAGTTCTTTTATATGACATTCCTTTTACTGGTATTGGTAAAGAGCTGCACACTGTTATGGATTCATCTATATTTGTCACGTCTCATCAGCACACACAAGCAATATTTGTATTTGCATTTTAGCGAGTGTCTTCCAATGCAAACTATTCACTGAATTGCTGGGATTGACTGATGGGATTGACTATGGACAACGGTTGCCCCAATGATATGAGGTATGGCACATTGTCAAAGCACAATATAGATGAGTTAATTTCACAAGTCAGACATCTAAAAAATCAGATTTTGGGCCAGAGATCAAACTGATTAAATTGTGATTGAGCCAAATTGGAGAAGACAGAACGTGACATGGCCCTGACACTTCTGACATTGAATCAATGATGGTAAGGTAGGATTTGTTATTTGCCAAAATGGTTACAAATAAAGTTGGTTCAGCATTTGCATGGTCATGGTTTTGTTTTGCTAAAATTAAATAAATCATGAAGACATCCCCAACACATGCACATATCAAGACCCGCTGTACAATAGTAAATCAAATCACACTCTTTCACACAAACACGATCCAAAAATGTAGCTGGCTGAAAATCTGGTACAAGGATCAAAAGTGAGACACAATGCATCTAGAAAGACTTTAAAAATACCAATACTTAAACACCCTTTGAGCTCTGAAACTTACACTGAGTTTACTGCCTTTTGTTAAACTTTTCTTCATATTAATGATGTGATTGGCTCCGACCACCCAAGGAATGAATATCCATGCATTTATATATTTTTGTATAGTCACAATATGCTAAACATTTGAGTTACAGAAGTCAGAGCTGCAAAATGTTTATGTAGCAAATTTGATATAACTTCTCACTGACTACGTGAATGGATCGTCCAGCTTTGTATGCATAATAGCTATACACCTCGTTTTGACAGATCCAATTTACTTTATTTTTTATTCCACTGGATTATTATTTTTTCGACGTTTGTGAGGTACACACCTCCACCAGTTGGTGGCGATAATGCACCACTTCGTAGAAGGCCAACCGCCTTATACAGCAAAATGAGGAAGAGGTCGAAGAAGAAGACGACGACGACGACTAGATAGAAAACGAAGAAGAACGGGCAACAAACATAGCAGTCAAATCAAGCATACATTCAGACAGTCACGCATAGAAGAAGATAATCAAATGTAGCGCAAGACAGCGACGTTACAACGGCTTTCTTTCACGGAAATGGACGTCGTTGATGTAGGCACAGAGGCAAATAATAGAAAGGAGTTGGTAAGTAGTTTACAGGGTAAAATTATAATGAGATACATGTCAATGTCAGGTTTTCTGTATCATTGTGTTAGCTTATTACCATGTTTATATG
Organism: Brotula barbata; assembly: GCA_900303265.1. Lineage (NCBI taxonomy): Eukaryota > Metazoa > Chordata > Actinopteri > Ophidiiformes > Ophidiidae > Brotula > Brotula barbata. The sequence goes on from OMNV01019763.1 coordinate 45,891, forward strand.
CACTTTAAAAGGCCAATTATTTCAAAGCCAAAACATTAAATGGTATGACTGTATTACACAGGTTAAGTTTACTCCTTGGTGCAAGTATTATAAAAGCGGTTGTGTCGCATCGTATTACTGACGGCGAAGCCATGAGTAACTGCGCGGTTGGCTAAAGATAGCGCTATTTTCACTGAAATGCATCTTATTTGTTGATGGAATTGTTGTATGAGGTAAGACTGCGTAATCCTGGAATATTTCGTCGTTAAATGTCCTTTTGTTCCCATGTTACGTGAATTCAACGCGCAGGCGCAGTGGCTTAAAATTGCCGAAGGTATAACGTATAAACCGGAAAGTTGAGTTTTCCAAGTATTACACTGAAACAGTATTAAGAGGTATAGAACCTTAATTATTGCCAAACTCCCTATAATTATCCAAATCAGATGAAAAGGCAACTAACATATTCTATGTTTGGTGAAAATCCTCTGAACTTTGTTTTTGTAGAATGGCCTTAAAGACCCGGATTTCCAAAATTACTCGGAGAAAGACGAAGAACCTTTACTCAGAGAAAATCCCAGGCGTTTTGTCATCTTCCCCATCCAGTATCCTGACATTTGGAAAATGTACAAGCAGGCACAGGCGTCCTTCTGGACGGTGGAGGAGGTGGGTATCCTTGTGAAGTCATTAACTGAGCTTTAATGTTTAGCTTTCACTAATAATTCATCCAGTTCATAATTCATCAGTGTTGGTGTGATTATGACAATGTAAGTACCGCTAATGCAGTTTGCATTGCAATTCATGTAGTATCTGTGAACCCCTCTTCGCACAAAAATAGGGTGTCTTTTTTAAAAAGAAATTGGATGCCGATAATTGATACTTACCAAGATTTCCTCTCAGGCCTGGCTATGAAGAAATCTGTATGTCGAATTTTGTACCAGCACGCCACTTAACCAAAATAATGTGCAACTGGTTTTCTTTTTGCTGTTTTTTTTAGGTAGATCTATCCAAAGACCTGGCCCACTGGGATAAACTGAAACCTGAGGAGAAACACTTCATCTCTCATGTTCTAGCCTTTTTTGCTGCCAGTGATGGTATTGTCAATGAGAATCTGGTAAGAACGGACAAAAATGTCACCAACACCATAAGGGTTAATCAAAAGCAAGTCGGTTAAACTGCTAAGTTTTGCCCGCACGTGTGCCGAAGATGATAGTTTGATTAGACAGATTAGTGCCTATGTATAGTGCTTGTGTTTTTGTTTGGCAAACAGGTGCAGAGGTTCAGCCAGGAAGTTCAGGTGCCTGAAGCGCGCTCCTTCTACAGCTTCCAGATTCTTATCGAGTCAGTTCACTCAGAGATGTACAGCATGCTCATCAATACCTACATCAGAGACCTGAAGGAGAGGTCAGTCACTTAGTCAAAATCTCTCTTTGTGATTTAGGGGCTCCGTCAAACTTCAAAGTGATAATCAACCCTTAGTTTTGTGTTTTTTCCTCTTGCAGCTGTTGTGTTGTTTGTGGATTGGGGAGAGATTAAGAATCAACTGTCACCTAAAGATTTTCAAAAATGATCATAACATGTGGATACTGGAATATGGGAATTAACTTGCAAATAAAGGTTCTGTTTCAGCAAAAAGCAACAAACCGTGTAATAAGAAAACAAAACCAAACCCACAAAGTCCATATGAATACACGTTGCATTTAGAATCTTAAAGGTGGATGTTTTTCATTGTTCATTCATTTCAGGCTGTGTGTCTTTGGCAGAAGTGTATACCAACAATATCTACATCCTGTTTAGTGGTTTTCAGTTATTTTATTCGCTAAACACTACCAGTAAATCCTGCACCTGTTCACTACAAAAAAAATTGACAGGTGGCATTTTCGGTTGCATTCTCAGATATTACAAACTTCCATATTCCAACGATGTAGACAATAAAAAAAAATGTGGCTTCTGTATCATTGTCTATGTGATATTTTAAAAGTTAATTCTATGTATTTCCAGAGATTATTTATTTAATGCCATCGAGACCATGCCTTGTGTAAAACGAAAAGCAGAGTGGGCACTCCATTGGATAAATGACAGCAAATCCACATTTGGTAAGAGGGACATGACATTTATAACACAATGTTGTTAGATATATATAATGAGTTATATATACAGTATATGTAGGAATATGAGGAATATATATATAGTTATACATTCCTTTTATCTGGGGTTTGTATCATATTGGCAGCAAAAGCCTATCTAGGGACATGAGGTAATTCAGATTTAGTTTATAATGTGTTGTGATTGGTTTACATTGAATTGGACTCAAATAAATAAGTAAATAAACTGTATTGTCTCCGTAGCGGAAAGACTTGTGGCTTTCGCAGCTGTGGAGGGCATCTTCTTCTCTGGCTCATTTGCAGCTATATACTGGTTAAAGAAGAGAGGCCTATTGCCTGGCCTTACATATTCCAATGAGCTGATCAGCAGGGATGAGGTGAGGTAAAACACTCAGACAGACCAGCATTCGAAGCTGTATTCCATTGTACAGAAAAGCGAACATGTCTTGTGCCAGTACTAGTCTGGTATTTACAAGAGGAGGGTCACTTTATAGTGATAAGTCATTTTGTTGTGGCATAATGCAGCACAGAAACATCATGCAAGACTTACTGGTTGAATACAATAAAGAAATTTACATCACACCTCAGATTATAAAGTTACCACACTCCATTAATATATGAGTGAAAGGAAGGAAGGAATTTCTTCTTTCAGTCCTTACTTTGTTGTGACTGAGAATGAATGGTTGATGTGTTTCTCAGGGCCTGCACTGTAACTTTGCCTGCCTGCTGTACAGCTACCTGGTGAAGAAGCCATCTGACGACAGAGTGAAAGATATCATCACCAAAGCCGTTAGCATCGAACAGGTCAGCTAGTGGATCAAATAACAAATATTTGATGCTGTGAACATTATTTTCTCATTACAAGTATCTTTTCAAGCTGCTACTAACAAATTCCAAAATCACTGTTTAATTCATATCATGTCTTTGCCTTGGTTGGCTCTCATTGCAGTGAAGTGCTTTTGATTCTCTGTTCTTATTTTAAAAGGCCACAGTCTTTGCAGGGCCTTCATAAACGCACACTGTTTGGTGTTTCAGATGTTTCTGACAGAGGCCCTGCCAGTGGATCTCATAGGAATCAACAGTTGTCTAATGAAGCAGTACATTGAGTTTATGGCTGATCGGCTTCTGGCTGACCTCGGACTGGCCAAGGTGATGTTTTTAACGCAATTTTTAAAACAAATTATGCAGAAAAGGGGTCATTCTTAATAATGGCTACAGTGGTAGCTCCCACATACATACATACCACATACTGTAATTCTTGCTCAAATATATGACTTATGCTTTCATATAATTTGATAGATAAATTAATCTGAAAGATGGGGTGATGTCACCCCAGGTTATAATTGTCATATCAATAGGTCTTACTGTTGTTTACATTTGGTGTTTGTAGAAGTGTGAATGTATTTTGGTGTAAATTACCTTTTTTATCCTTTTTTTATCTAAAGGTCTATCAAGTTGAAAATCCATTTGACTTCATGGAGTCCATTTCATTAGAGGGGAAAACCAACTTTTTTGAGAAAAGAGTGGCAGAGTATCAGAGATTTGGAGTTATGTCAAACATGGACTGTGAATTCACCCTTGATGCTGACTTCTGAGAATGAGATGATCTTCTGTTACACATGTACTACCTTTAACATGAGCTCAATTGAGGATGGAGAATTCTACCTTGAGTTCAGTAGCTGCCAGTTTTGTTTGCATATAAACCAGGCAGAGTATCAGCGATTTGGAGTTCTGTCAAACATGGGCTGTGAATTCACCCTTGATGCTGACTTCTGAGAAAGAGATGATCTTCGGTTAGACATCTATTGCCTGTAACATAAGCTCATGGAGAATTCTACCTTGAGTTCAGTAGCCACCGGTTTTGTTTGCTGATAACATGAGGTTGGCGACAAAAGGTCATTTTAAGCCTTGCTTGCGGGCACTTGGGCCCTGGACACACTGTCCAACAGGTATGTGTTATATGTTATATATGTGTGATATAAAAGAATAGTTTGTAATTAATTAGTAATGTTCTCTGTTTTCTCATGAAATACTTACATTTATTCTACGGTTCTAGCTGCATACAATTAATGTGAATTGTTTCAACATTTTTAAGGTACAATAAAAAGAAAAGAAAAGAGTGTCATGTTGTAATTAAATATTGGAATCAGTTTGAGTCCATACAGGCCTGTTTTCCAAAAGTGTGATACTGAGATGCAGACACAGAAGTAAAGAGCTAAATCCTCGTGTCTGGAGTGGATTAATTTACAAACCGTGCGTAGTTTACTGTGCTGTCTCCCCTCAAACAGATCACATTAGCCACTCCTCCGTTAGCCTACAGTGGTTGGTAATGATAGCTAGCTAGTAGTGTTTGGAAAAATGGCTGTGGACTTGTACGGGTTTGCGCTGGAAAAAGCAGAGTTTCTCTCCGGTCGTCTGAAAGAGCTCCTGTCATCCGGTCAAGGCTATGTTCGCTCTCAGTTCGGGGTGGACCTGGGTCTGAATCCCGAATTGTACCCGCCGTGGCTCATCCTGTCAACGGCGGCTCTGGGTCTGCTGCTGCTGCTCGCGGTGTTCTGGGCCGCCGTCTGTGGCGGACTGCAGGCTGGGAAGAAGCGCGCATCCCCGGTCAGCCAGGGCAGCGGCGAGCCCGACAAGGCCCACTTTAGTAAAGCTACCAAAGCGGAGGAACAGAAGAAGAGGAACAAAAAGAAACCGCCTGAAAAGGTTACGAGCTGCGAGATCAAGCCGTCATTAGCATAACAAAAAAAAAAGCAAGGCTAACCAACGTTGAAACCTGTGCTGTTCCATATCAGATAGCTAAATGAGTTTTCAATAAGTCCTTCCCCAAAAAAACAAATATGACTGACGTTAGCTAAACCAATACACATCTCATGAAACGTAAGGTCTACGATACAACATTTAAGCAAAGTAATTCTATCGCCCGAGGCAAAAACAAAAGAGAAAATGATTGAATCACGACGAGCTGTAGCCGGGTTAGCGTCATAAAACGTTACAGCTAGTGCTATCACCAAATCCTTACAATGCAGTTAACACCTGAAGCACTTTCTGTCTTTAAATGCTGATTTACACCTCACTAACATACCGTGGCATTGTTCATCTGAAATTCAACGTGATGAAGTTGTGGTTTGTCGTTTAATTTTTATTGCTATAGCAAATATATCAAAAAAAACTTCCTAAAATGTAATAGTGGTTAAACCGTCTTTATGTGTCATTTCTGCTATGCCTGTAGATCATTCAGTGTGTTCAACGTTGCAGTATTTGATGTTTAATTGATTAACTGAAAAATAAGTTATAAGTTTGTCTTGCTTTTTTAAGTTATTCCCGTGTAAAGTAAATTTGACTGACAAAAAGAATCTATCAATTTGATATAAATCAATTCATCAATAATAGCTCAGGTAATGTTGAGTTAAGTTCCTGAAGTATTTGTCTGACATTTGTCTCCCTCTCTCAGAAGACTCAGTCTAATGGGCAACCAGCAACTCCAGCTGCAGAGGAAGTTAAAGTGGTTGAAGTGGTCTCGAAGCCCTCTCCAGACACCAAAACTAACAAGGTGTGTTAGGTAGACCAAAAAATGAGGTTGGAGGATGATACATTGTATGAGGCAGCTGTTAAGACTGGAACGTTACTGCATCTATATTTTGTGTCAGGATTGTCAGTAGTTCTTTCTTGTTTGTGAACAACAAACTCACCTGATTGGATTAAGTAAAATGTCTTGTATTCTACATTCTATGTCTCATTATAATTTTTACATTTTTCTGTGTTGCGTTGCATAAGATACAGTCCAAAGCACCAGTGACTAAGAAGAAGAAAAATAAAACAGAAGTGAAACCAGCCCCGTCTGTGTCTACAACCAGTGGGAGGGAACCTGATGATGGTAAAAATTCACTGATCATTTTATTATCCTAACAAGATTACTATTCATTGTATTTGTAGCTTTAACCACAGAAAATGAATAGTAACTTCACTGACCTGTTAATCAACATGAGTTCTTTGAGTATTGACAGTCCCATGGTCTCAATCGTGATGGCGGGCCTCATGTTGAGATTTTTAGGAACTATGGTACCTTAAAATGATATGATTACTAATTGTATACACGAAGAACCTTTCTAAAGTCGCCCTTCTCATGTGATAATCACCTCTTTGTCCCCATCAGGTGCATGGGAGACCAAGGTCAGTAATCGAGAGAAACGGCAGCAGCGGAAGAAGGACAAAGGCCCTGAAGAGTCTGGTAGCAAAAGAGGGGCGGATGCTCCAAAAACCCATGTGGAGGTGCTTGTTGCCACAGCACCTACCAACACGAAAAAGAACAAAGGAAATCATGGTACTCATCTTGCCAGGCTGTTCATGTGGGGCGCTAGATTGTTGGAATTTGGTGTGAAATTTAGGGGCACTGTGCAAATTATAGGCTCAATGTAAGCATTATGTGTAAAATAAATAAAAGCCCAAATGCACTAATTTCAACTTGCTAAACATACAGTATATTAAAATATGACTGGCTTAGTTTATGTATAAATAAAAATGATAATATTGCTAGTATTGAATTCAAAAACACCTTTCTCCAACATTCTCTTTCAGATTCCCAGCATCTGAGAACCACTGGAAAGGGGGATGCAGCCAGTGGAGCTGGTAAGTACCTTGTGGTTGTCCTTTGTGTTTTTGCAAATTTGTTCTCACTGATGGGGAGCCAACTGGTAGTTGCTCAGTCCCTCATAGTCTAAACCCACTGACTGTTAAAATTCAGGATCCTCTGGACTAATGGGTGTCACTTGTTGACCAAACTGCATCTGATTTTGTGCCACCTCAGTGTCCTCTAACCGGAGAGAGGAGCCTTCAGTCAACGGTGGAGGGTGGACTGACAAGTCCTTGAAAATTTCAGGACAAATTGGAACCACAGACGGAAGCAAATGGACCGCCAGGCCCAAAATTCAACAATGCAGGGCCCAACCTGAGCATCAGTCTTGGGCACAGGACACACAAGGTACAACATTGCTGAAAGTGCAGTAAAACATTATGATTATAACAACAATATCAAGTTAACAATATTTCTGTGTCGTGGCCAGCAACGTGGAGTAACGTTGATGGCCGGATGAAGACCGACCTCAAACCTATGTCCTTCTCCATGCTTCGAAACACCTCAGGTTGGTTTGGTGCTCAAACTTTCAGCTCTTTTGTCTCAATGTGTGATCTGGGGGGGGGGCTGCTCTTTGTATGTGGATGAATGAGTTAGCCAGATTTGGCAATTCAGAAAACTCTCTCTCAGACCTGCTTGGGGCAGGTTTATTCTATATACGTAAACAGGATAAGATCTGATCTTTAAATTTAGTCACATCAGGATCTTTGTACAGCGCTCCATCCCCTAGAAAGCAACCTAAAGACGTAGGAGCAGTAGTAATAACGGGAGAATTCCAAATTCAAAGAAAATTGCATGCTAGCCAAGTGAATACAGTGGTATTGCCTCAATTGAGATTTTATGTTTGTTTGTTTTTACAGTTGGCACTCCTAACATAATCCAAGCAATCTAATAAAGTTCTCAGATGCATGTAAAGAACTGAATTAGCCAGCGAAGTGATCATAGGATCAAGGTCATGTCATCTGATGTTGTATTTATTGAGCCATACATGAAGAGCCCCCCTCCCCCAGGTGTGCTGGACTCAGGTTTTCTATTCATATTTTGCCTAAATCACCATCTGTCCCTATCAGAGCAAAAAAACAACTCAGCTGACCTGCAATGGCCGAGCCGCACTGCTGCAAATGATGAATGGTCTGGACTCAGTGAGTATTTCTGCCATCTTGCACCACAGCCTCCAAAATAAAAATAAAAAGTCCCCTGTTTAGTAAAGACAGTGTTTCAAGGAAACATTCTGATCTTGAATACAGGTAGAATCTGACCCATCCAAGGAATCTGTATCTTATGTTCATTTACAAACTGACTGTAGCCTAATCACACTGGAGAAATCTCCAAATTCTTACAACACCATCCGTCTCATGGTACTTTGGAAACAAACTCATTATTTGCCTTAAATCAATAAAAATCTTCTAATACTCAACACTTAATAATTTTAACTTGCATTAAGAACACATCATTTCATCAACATCACGTTGTAGTCTTTAGCCAAAATAGAAGCTAGAGATGTTTGCAAATTTATTAAAATGCAAAATCTGAAATCAGTGTCATACAGATGTCAAAATTGTGATTTTTGTAGATTGATGTGGAAAAAATGAATTAAAGCCACTATAGAATACGTCTGTAACATAATAAAATGCAGGAAAAAATGAAGGGGTGTAAATACTTTTACCAGGCATATCATCCAATGCCTTTGATTTTTCCAGATGGGATAGCAGCAATGGACCCCAGCTCTGACTGGAACGCCCCGGTAGAGCATTGGGGAAACTATGAGGAAGCCCCTGTTTTGATGACATCAGCCCCCCCTGCGCCAAAGGAGCAGCCTGTCCCCAACAAGGTCTCGCCCACTCTGCCAACTCATTGCTAAGGGCCAAATGCTCTCTCTGATTCAAGGCTCCCACAGGGCAATTTGCATCAAACATTGAATCATTATCCATATGCAGAGCCTAAAGGTCTTTTAAAAGATTTGTTTCTGTCTCATTATAGAAGTAGTCGTACTGTAGAAACACTAGACTTGGAAAGCTGGTTTTAAAAGTCGTGAAACACTTGATTGTCATTAATAATTAATGCCATTATTATTGATATTCAGACATGTCTATTACACACTGTCATCTTAATGGGGGGTTTGTGGTAGCAGGTAACAGAGGAGGAAAAGGAGACTGAGGATCCTGCTGGGGGTGCATCAAAGTCCAAGAAGAAGAAGAAAAAGAAGAAAAACACAGAGGAGGAGACTGCTTCTGTAGCACAGGCAAGAAAAACAAACCTGGCTGTCAGATTAAGATTCGGGATTATGTTTTTAAAGATGCATAAATGTCACTCACTGAATAATGGTTGCACTGCATTTTTTTTTTTTGTTTCAGATGGTGAGCTCAGTGTCGCTGATCAACGCAATGCCCAAATCCCAAGACCTCTCTCTGCTGGCATCTAACAAACAGAATTCCACGTTGCCCTCCTCTCAGAGTAGGTTCAGTGGTTAGGAGCATTTACATTGCTTTTGACCAATGTAATACGGCAAAAAATCGGATTTCGGTTGTCAATTATGCTTTAAAAAAAAAGACATTTGACCTGCAGTGAGTTATGATAGCGTTCATGTCTTCACAAATGTGTGGATTAATCACACACACTCAGATCATTGCACTGTTCATCTAAAGCCTCTCATTTCCAGAAATTTCCTTGAAACATATGTATTGATTAAATGTCCAAATGTGATTGCTCTTCGCACAATTTATGTTTTCTTCTCTTCCTTCTCCTCGTAGAAAAGTCTGAGCAGATAGTGGAGCCTACAAAGCCGCCACAGAAGAAAAAAGTCAGAAGGGAAACATGAAGTCAAACCACAGGTCCATGTAAATCATATGCAAACAGTTAATAAGTGTCACATGCAATAATTATCAGGCACAGATTTTCTCTCTGCGATACATTAATACTTTATCAATAACAGAAACAAAAAATAAACAAGCAGCGGGTATGTGCTGCTTGTCTAAATGAAGTGATGAAATGTAGTCCTATGGACTGAAATCCTAACAAATTTGCACTATAAACTGCAAACTAGAGTTCCAAATGAGGTGGACTTGCAGTGAAGGTACATGTTGGTGTAATTATTTTTAAAAGACATCAAAATGTTTTTCTCCAAGTGTGTGTTTATTGTCGTTAACGCAAAAGCACTATAGGGTCTTTTTTAATTTTATTATATGACAAAGTTACAAGAGTAGCTGGTATTTTCCCACTTTGATACATTGCACTTCCTATGAATCGCCAGTCTGCAGCTCCTGTATAGATTAACTTCGTCGCAGTAATGACTTTAATATTTTCAAAGGCTAAAATTGGGATTTAGGTGATATAAACAGATCCTTGATTCCTGTGGAAGAGCTGCTGATAAATTATTCTGAGCACAGTAACTAAAATGAACCACCAGGAGGCACTGTAATGTGAAGTTTTTGAGCAGTGGGGGGACTATCCCGTTATTCTGTGGCAATGTAAGAATCGTCTCGATAATTTCAGCCTTCTGAGTGAGCTTTTCTATAGATTTTTTGCGGTTCTCTCTGCATTGTGGTTTTTAACAATTCTTCCAGTCCTTGTGCTAGAAAAAGCCATGCCATATGTTGAGAATGTAAGGGCTTTTTCCTGTTCTGTGATTGCACTGTGCAAAACACTGTATTGGGTTCCCTTGACATCAATACATTAGTTTTTACTTCCTCTCTTCAGAATGTGAAACGTGTAACTTAATTTGCATCTGATTTCCAAGATTTATGTTGGAGAGATGTTTTAATGACAAAATGGGTTTAGATGTCTGGTGGGGCAGAGAAATAGAGCAGCTTTAATTCCATATCAAAGTCAGTTTTTGAAATGATCATATATCAGGAATTCAATTCCATTGCCTTAACTTGTAGTTGTATAGAAAGTGCATTGGCAGCCTTTTTTAATAGTTTTCATCTAACTGCGACTTTTGATGTCAGAACTGATTTTGCCTTGCATGACTTTGATAACAGTACATGAAACTAAAGTAATTGATCTCTTGCTGTAACTGTTGGTATTTGCTCCTGAAGAACTCAGCTTTTCAGTGGATATACTGTTTAGTGGAAATGATCGTGGCTGTCCGGTTAGTGGGCTTTGGGTGTCCAACAACCGTAGTGCATTAAGGGGTCGACTGGCTGGTGGTGGTACATGATTTTTTTGTCTGTAATTGTAGGTAGATATGATAGATCACATTGATATGATTGATTGATCAAATGCCCTTCCTTGGTAATATTATCCAATCTCTGTATTTATATACTTGTCTTTAGTATATGATTTTGAAAAAGATTTCGTTCATGGAGGAAATACAAATGATATTTCTATGCTTGTTTGTTAAAGATAAAAATAAATGTCATATCATTTAATAATCATGTCTTATGATTATGTTTTGAAATGTTATTCTCTGTGTTTTTTTATAATTAGTATTATTATTATTATTATTATCATCATTATTGATGACATCTTTGGAGCTGGTGCATCCGTAGAAAATGGTACAATGCTTTTGACAGCATTCAAGATCAGTAACTGTAAAGAGCATCCTGTTCCAAATAAAATAAAGACAGGATATAAGCATACACTAACATTTTGTAGTAAATATTTATTATTTAATTAGGTTATGTTTGCATCCGATCTGTACTTTTAGACACAATTACAATTTGCCTAAAGCAAATCTGAATCTATAAATTACATCTGAGCTCCAAATCTGAAACACTGTACATATAGACGGTATATATATATATACAGTATATCAAAATCTGTGATTAATCCAATTCCATTCGTAGCAGTCAGGACTGGTATAGGAAGCTGATGAGGCTTCCATGACCTTCTTGAGGCCTAACCGCTGCACCAGTCAGTATGCTATGGTAGTCTCGTGGCACGTTTATAAAGCCTGACCTCCTTTGCATCATCATTGTCATGTCTGTAATTCTCTATATCTCTCTTTATCTCTCTGCCCCATCTATCAGTTTTGCATTTAATCTCTCAATCTCCGTCTCATTCATTCATCCATCCAGAGTATGTCACGTTTTTTCATTCTTTCCTTCCCAGCATTGTTTTTTCTTTCATTCTGTCTTTCCTTTAATGAATGAAAGTAAGGATCAGTCACGTGTTTTGTCCCCAAAGACACATATTACCTCAACACGAAAATCATAATCTGTCCAAGGTGAGTGTGTGTTTGAAATCCATAGATTGTGACCAGCATTTAATAGCTTTGTGCTTCCTGTTGAAACATACACAAACATACTGTCCTGCCTCGTACTGTAACCACTTTCTCATTCAAACAGTTGCATCAAAGTGTGAGACCTACATAAAATGTAAAGACGCCGCATAATGTCCAGCATTTAATCGGCGCAGGAGTGGAAAATCCCCTAATGTGACGATGATGCCATCCACCCACCAGGGCTTAACGCTGTGGTCACTGGACCATCTGTCAGGGTTGGGACTATCTAATACAAAATAAATGCTCTATCCTCGAAGGCTGATACATCACAAAACATCAATCTTTTATTAACTTGGAATATACATTTCATCAAACCTGCCACTGGTTTGAAATTACCTGTTAAAAAATTACATTCAAATCATCTCCTGAGGATTTTCTATCACCACATTTAGGCTGAGGATGCTTTATAGCTAAAATGAGGTAAAAGAACAAGTTTTGCTCAACAAGGTTGTTCTAAGTGCCAAAGAACACCAAAAATCACTACTGTGCATTATCCTTGACAAGGTCTGATCTCAGATGGAGATATCTTTGTCCTCTTTGAAAGTCAATTCAACATAATTGAATTATTACTATGTCTTCTTGTGATATGTTGCAGCCCCTATGCCACACGTTAGCACATAACAGCAAACAGAAGGTTCTCCTTTACTAGACAATGAAAACATACCTCAACGCACAGGCATACATTACAATCTGTTAAAAAAAGGAAGAGAAATTCAATTCCTGCAGCCCAGACAAAAACAGTGAAAAAAGTTAACATATAAGAGAGGTGATAACGTCTAATGTTTAATATTTTACTGCATTGCAATACTGTGTGTCTTTGTGATGTATCGCTCACATATTTTTCCTATGAAATCCTCATCCCCCTCACAATTGTCCCACTATTGTAAATTAAGATTATTCTTGGCTAATTCCCCTCTTGTTTTGTCTCCCAGTCCACCTTTAGTTCGCATGGATTTCCCCTCTCTGTACATCCCATACTGTATGTCCATTTATACTTTTTGAATCAAATTTATTATTTTTCAACTCAAACGTTTAATCACACTTCCTGTCAGATTTTGTAGACCGAGTGCATAATGAATGAATGAATCGGTCTGGTGTCGGTCCTCGTTGTCTTCGCCGCCTCCATCACACACTCCAGCCCTGTGATGATGCTGGTCGGAGCATGCTCCCTGGTCACGTGACTCCGGGCTCGGCCAGTTCAGCGTCACTCGCCGAGCTCGATCCACTCTCTGAATGTGGCGGTCCTGACGCAGAAGACGCCTTCGTTTCAAACTTTCTCCGCAAGCTATTGTCCATTATTTCGATGTGTGTGTGTTTGCGTTCATGAACTAGCTTGACGCCGAGCAGAATAAAGGATGATTTCGCCGTGGGACCGGTGGTACTCGACGAGCTGCTGCCTGTGCTGCCATGTCCGGACGGGCACCATTATTCTGGGAATATGGTACATGGTGAGTGACATTATTCGGTATAAACCTGCATTTTATCCTTGGTCAGATGGTATTTGTGTAATTATAGATAACCGTGGTGTAAACGTGACGGAATGGCTGCCCGACGTGGAGTTTCGTAGCTAAAAACTGCTGTTTTTTTTTGTAGCGTGTCTTCGTTTTCGGTCTTTACAATGCACCGCTATTTTCACACATTTCAAAATAGTGCTTTTCTTCTGTTTTGACCCACAGGATTATATGAAGTTTTAAACATAGTTCAGTAAACCCGCTAAATCCTCCACCTTTAAGCTGTTTTTACGCTACAAGTTAAGCTCATTAAAAAGAACCAACGTCTCCATAACACGCACGAAGAGGAGGAAGTGTGTGTAGATGCTTTGTTTTAGCGTTAATGTCTCCACAATCAACCTGTTCGGCCTCATTGTCCTCCGTCGGGGAGCTGCTGTCCACCGACATGATGTGTGTGAATCGATTAATCGATAACTCGATTATCGGTGGTTGTTATCAAGTCAGGGGAATCTCTGCCATGTAATTAATGTTTGTTTAATCGTAAATGGGAACGAACGATGAAAGGGGTCTTGGACTATTTGATAAATAATTGTCACTAATAGAAGATTGCGATATTAATTTGAATATTAAATCTGTACTGTTTCCATCTCAGTCTCCTTTTTTCCTGGATTATATGGTGATGTCACGTTTTGTGTGTAGGCCTGAGCCAGTTGTTGTGTTGTTTCCACAGCTTCTTTTTTTCAAAAAAACAATATCTCAAAAAAGCTATTATAAAATAATTCAGTGTATGAAAGACACCATACCCTGTTAATGTTGTTATCATTTGTGATTTCTTTTTCTTTTTTTTTGTTCTTACTTATCAATATTGCTGTTGGCCTCAAAATGTGAATAACAGATCTTAACATGTGAACTGATCAGAACAAAACCATGCTAATGTAAACAGCTAACAGATAACTATTTAAGTACAGCAGACTGGAGTCCCAGAAAGAAACAAACTGGGAACTTTCACTTTCATTAATGAATTTTTAAATCTGGGACTGTTCACTTCACCGCCCATCCTAAGATGTACCAGTGTACTTATCTCACAAATGAGCAAATTCTCAATCGTGATCAGAGGTAATGTTGTAGCAATGTTGAACTGAATTGATTTGTGGTTGTGTTTTGTCATTCATTCACACTGATTTATTAAAAATAATCAGTTCATTCTTAATGGTTTATTATGTTACTGTCAGGAGTCTTAAGCCAGAACTGTAGACTTTTAGGCCCTTTACTCCTGCTTATTTCTGACAGAGCAACGCATTAATATTTCTTCACCTTTTCTTTTCATTTGATAACTAACAGTCCAAATCAAAACAAGTCCTTTCGGTAGAATTATGGGCTGTTGCAGTAATGGTGAATCAATGATTTGATTAGATTTTTTTTCAACAGCTCATCAATGCGGTGGTCCTACTCATCTTGCTGTCAGCTCTCAATGATCCAGTCCAGTACCGTTACCACCTTACCAGCTCAGAGCTGGGAACCGACATTGATGTCATGGATGATGCAAGTGAGTGTTTCCCTTCCCCAACTGTGGATCCGATGATCCAGTGAAGCCGTTTGTTATCTGTCCTAGGGAAGTGCCTCAGCTGTTTCCACTCCTTCAGCTCTTCCTCTCATACAGTTCGTAATCTAAGATAAGCCCGGGGTGATGCACTGACAGAGAAAAAAATCTGATTTTGTTCTTCTGAAATCTGAAAAAAATTAAGAAAGTCACATCAGTGAATGTAGCCTGGGATGGGACAAGATTACAATAATATGTTGCAGGAAACAAAACCCAAGCATCATTCTATTCCCATCTCCATACTTCCCACCTCATCTTTCACACTCAGCCCATGCACAGCTGAGTAGGCGGGGCTGGAGTGTATTTTCAGTGCCTCCCCTCCAGCACCTATCATCGTCATCACAGCAGCCTCTGGAATGCCTCAGACCCCCGTCCCCGACTACTCTGATTAAAAACGACTGCTCTAATTCTCTGTCGGATTAAATCGGCCATCTTGACCGACTCCCCCGTTTGCCATCGGCTCAGATTGCGTTGTCAGTAGAGCATCGACAGTGGGAGGACTGAGACACATTTACAGAACTCGTGCTTTCGTAAGAGCGCCATTATTGCGACATATGCACAGTACGTCAGTGTGTAACGAGGGATTAAGATGGCAGCGTGTCATTATTTCCTGGGTCTTTACAGAGTGTCAGCAGAGTAATCAGTGACTGAGTGAAACACAAAACAAACAGCCATAAAGATACAGATGTGGGTTTGATTTTAGGTAAAAGTTCAAAAGTTTGTCCTGACTTATGGATGAGGGAAGATCTTCATATTAAGGAGGGAACAACATGATGCATTATTATGGTTGTCATAAATCTCTATTTTTAATTCAAATTGAGCTTTTTGAAGGCATGTGTTTTTAAAATCATTGTTTTCACCATTATCAAATTCTTGGATTCCCTGTCAACAAACGCTACATTTGGATCGGGATTGTTAGAGGTTGGGTCATGTCGCACAAAAAGACAAATTTACATCCATATTTGTGCAACACTAAGAACAAAGTTTGACATTTCTGTGTCATAGGACATAACTGGTTACATCCTTGTCAGAATACAGGCGCATAATGTGTAAAAATAAGCAAATTAAAGTGTTAAATGAAGGTGTTGTTTGTTGTGAAGACACACTGTAGCTGAGGTGGTGTCAGGACGTCCCTATGAGTTACGGTGTCAGGTGCCACAGTGACATTACTCGCTCATCATCACTGCTTTCATAGCGATGATATGAATGTGAAAGGGTGTCGGCCTTACTTAGGTCCTCTTGCATAACAATTACCCACGTGTTGTTTATTTTAATGTTTTGTGCACCTTACTTTCAAGAGACAGAAAATGTTTTCCTTGCCCACGTCCATTTGTAAACCACCCAGACACCCTGTTGTTGTTCTTCTCTCTCTTCAGATATCTGCATAGCCACTGCGATATCTCTACTCATGATTCTCATATGTGGCATGGCAACGTACGGCGCTTACAAGGTAACTAAACCAGACAAGCCAACAGGGCTCAACGTAGTTCAGACAGACTCAAGGAAACAACACATTTTCACTTTGTTTCCGTGTTTCCACTCTCTGTCCTTCAACAGCAACATGCCGCATGGATCATTCCATTCTTCTGTTACCAAATCTTTGACTTTGCCCTTAACACATTGGTAGCCATCAGTGTGGTGGTTTATCCCAACACGGTGCAGGATTACCTCCAGCAGCTGGTGAGCATCATTTCAAACCCCACAGCTCTGCCTTTCATGTCGTCAACACGTACTGAAATGAATAACAATAACACTGACTAGAGGCTTTCTCTTTCTCTTCTTTTCCTCCTTGCCAGCCGGGGACATTCCCGTACAAAGAGGACATCATGTCCACCAACAACATGTGCCTAGTTTTTGCAGTTCTCCTCTTCATTGGCTGCATTCTGTCTTTCAAGGTAGGGATCTAGAGTCTCTGGATGGATGGAAGGCTTCCACAAAATACACACAAGTGCAGAAAAGTTGGACACGTCAAAAATATCCATTCCACGTTTGTTGATTGAAGTTGCTGCACCTGCACAGATCTTTCCATTGCTACTCATCTTGTCACGTGATCAGGACAGTGAAGTCACACATTGCGCTCCTTTTGTGGAAATATGAACCATATGGCATTTTTAATGATTCTGCCTATGAGATCATTGCTGTTACCAACGTTCCTCTAAAGATTATCACACAGTCAGAGAGCAGCGGGTCAGGGACAAGAGGAAACCAACTGCTGTCAGGCTAATTCCACTTAATGCATGGCTGACTCTCCAGGCGCAGCTATGCTCCAGGCCGCAATGGGACAGGAAGCTGCAGTCATCTGTACAATTGAATCAAATTGTTTCTTTTCTGAGCTTCTGCTCTGAGCTGATATCCAAAGCCAGTGCTGGGATGCAGCCAACAAAGGACACAATGTTGAACACGCAGTCTGTGTGTCAGAATAGTTACAGATGTCAAGTCATGGATGATAGGTCAGGGTTTATGGTCCCAATATAAAATGTTCTCTCAACAGTTCAGCAGTATTAACAGGCAAGAGACAGCAGAGAAACTCTGGCGATATTTGATTTGAAAGAAAATAAAGAGTCCGTTCACATTTGACATCCTTCACTTCTTATCAGCCTGGGACCGAGTGAGTAATAAATCACATAACAGATGGAGACGGAGCACTGATGGGACGAGAGAGATAAAGAGACTATGTCAGAGGTAGAGAGAGAAAGATACACAAATATAGCAAAGCCCTAAACCTGATACACAAAATGGCTATTTTGAAGGCAAGGACAGCAAGTAACAAAATGTATCATTGGGTTTGCGGTGAGATGTGATAGGAGTTGACAAGCAAGATTAAGATCACTCAGCAAAACCAAATTTAAATGATACATCTGATTGCCTGTTTTTTCAAGCATGCAAAGAAGAATCGGTTGCCTGTTTGTAACATTAAGAGGGCTAAACGGAGCAAAGTGAAGCAAAAGTACAAGGTGTCAGATCAGTTCATAGACTTGCATACTCGCCGATTCCGATAAAAGCATTTTCAGCGGCATCGGACGCAACAACTCTACTTTTTAAAATAGTTCTTACGAAGCAAATAATGGCATCAGATTTCTTTGAACCTCTGCAAATTTGGTTGTTTTCGTCTATCCTGTTGAGGTCAGCGGTTGTGTTGGAGTACAGCTGTGTTGCGGACATTATTTGAGTTGCAGATGTGGACACACACTGGCGAAGGGTCAGCTCAGCACAAGGCTCGTGATTGGCTGACTCGGTCGGTGGGTTGCTCTTACCGCTGACATCAGCAACTCAGCAGGCTCCTCACACACATTGACAAAGAACCTGCTGTTCTCCTGCCAAGTCAGATGAACCTAAACCTCACTGCTAAGCACAGTAACAGAGGAAACACATGGCACACGAGCTGCCAAGGTTAGTTAGGGAGCCGCTCGAAGAAAGGGCCGGGGACACTGTTACATTTGTCCAACTGGATGTTCATCCTGTTGTCAGTTTGGTCACGATTTATCGGGTACGATGCATCGGAGCCGTCAGCGCGCTTAACCTTGACAAATGGATGAAAATATAGCAGGTAACATGATGAAATGTGACGATAGTGCCGCTAAAGGTCATTGTGTGCCCTCTTATTTTCACACAGGCCTACCTGATTGGCTGTGTGTGGAACTGCTACAGATATGTCAGTGGGAGGGGCACTACGGAGGTCCTGGTTTACGTCACCACCAATGACACCGCGGTGAGTCCCACGTCCCCTCAAATCTCTGAACTACTCACTGATCTAATGTGTACACACGTACATACAAAGGATTGAACTGAGGCAAATGCATTTATTTACCATTCCTATTAGAAATACTTGAATGAGATGAAGAGTATTCAGTCGATGGTTTCTTACCCGACTGATTCCAGAGCATTTTAATAAAATTCTTGGTTCAACAATGGTCGTGCTAAAATACACACTATTCACTTTTGCATGCTCTTGCAGTTGAGTGAGTTGATACCATTGAATGTGCAAGGTAAGAATGTAGGCATTGACCTATGACCTCCCCTGTGTTGTTTTATATATATGTTGTACTTGAAAAAGTGTTGGTTTCTTTTAATGCAAAAAAAAAGTGGGGGGCCAAATATTCAAGAACCTTGTTTATCTATTTGACTTTGTATTACAGGATTTGGAACCTCTGTGTTTACATGTATGCACCCAAGCAACCGGAATTAATTGAATGTATTTTTTGAAGAAGCTCTGACCAATTATTCTAAATTTTAAAAAAGTCCTTGTTCCTTTGTATATTTTGGGCATCAAATCATCAAAGTCGTTCAGAGGAATGAGGTTCTTCTATAAAATCATACATGGTGTGATCCCTCTCCTTGTTGCAGTTGCCATAGAAACCCAAACTGATGATAGTGTGCAGCTGAGTCGTCAAAAGGCAGCAGTAAGATTTTCCCAAACCCAATTTTGACAAAGGACTAGCATGCTTAGCGCCTGACAAGTGGTCCGCTTCTGGGCTTCGTTCCATTCCAGTGCCACACAGGACTACAGTGGCCTGCCAAATAAAATACAACTACAAATAATTTAACAGCCACAAGTACAACGTTTGTGCTGCTGTCAGTGTCAAAATCATGTTTGTGAAAATCTTGAGTCTGCCGTCTTACAGTAGTGTCGGTTTGGGATGTACTAATCATGTCAGGTGCCATACGTAGTAATTCTCTTATTGAATTGCTACACACATCACCTTAAGATAGCAGCAGAACTGAAACACCTTAGTGGTGTGTGTACGTACTGTATCGGCCGGCTGGGCACAGATGGACGTCCTCCACCCCGTTTGTTCTTGGTGTTGACTCAGACTTTCTTAGAGGCTTTGGGCTCGTCACCTGTTCCATTTTAGTGTGCGGTAATCCTCCATGCTGATACATAATGCAATAATCCCTGTCTGTGCGCTGTCATCTCAAGATGAAGTGCTTCATCTGTCTGCTCGTCCTTGTGTCATTGGAGTACCGCTTCCCTCCGCTGCGATACAATATTGTGTGTGTCATACGGCCGTTTAGCAATTATTAGATGTTGAATCATCTCAGTCCAGGATTTCTCCAGATGTTCCTAAAACTTTCAGAGGAAATGAAATTGCAAAAAATTAAAAACGCTATCATTCAGAAAAACTACTGAGATTGATATACAAGATAAATAGGTCATGTGACCACTCTTTTGAAGTTACCCTGATAGCAACTCCTTACAGTACAACAATTAATTAAATTCCAAAACTAGCCTCTTAAAAAAGTCACTCAAAAATGAAATACGATAAATCAAAATGAATTAACAACCATAGTTTTTTTATTTTTCTCACTGCACCGTATCTGTCAATATAGATGCATCTTTGAAAATATGTGGAGTAATATACATGCAACATAATATATATATATATAATATACTCCATATTAAAAGGTTTATGGATTAGAGAAAGCTGAATATTTTTTTGCAGTTTAATAATTACTAATTTTCATCTTATAATTTAGATTTTTGCAGGCTCAGTCCACAGTTAATGTGAAAAATTGTTGAACTCTATTCCTTGTTAAATTTTGAATAGAATGAATATTATTGAGTAAAACTCTGGTTTTCATACTGTTTTCTCTTTTATAAATCAGTAAAGACACTGTAAGAAAAGAGACAATTAGGGATGAAGGTGATAATGGAGACTGTGGAGTTCATTAACACATGAATGTTTTGTGTGACTGACTGATGAACTGGAGCCTGTGCGGGTGAGAACAGTGACCACATGCTTATATCTGAGTGTTCCCTCACTTCAGGCCGAGCACTGAATGAAAAGAGTCTCCCTCTATTTTGACTATTAGAGGCCTGCGGTGTGTCTAAAGGCTTTTTACAGCCTCGAACATTAAGTACCCAGCTGCTTATCTGCATCCTTTTATATAAATGCCATTGAAATGCACAGGGGCGTCTCTCTCTCCTTCTCCCGCTCACTCTCTCTTCCCCCTCCCTCCCTATATCTCTGCATGTCCTCCGCTCTTCTTTTGGACATGTTATATGTTATATAATTGTCTGCTTCATGTCTAATCCTCGGTGCGATGCGTTTACAGGGCCTCCCTGTCTCTTCCACAGCTCCATCCGCTCGGAGCATGTTTTCTCCCTCCCTCCCCGATTTGGTTTTATAACATCATCTAGAGGGCAGAAGGACAGACCTTTGATAAACAGAACGTGTGTGTGGATGCTAACCAAACCGTCTGTATGGAGAGGACACATGGAACTCACATCACATTATTTTTAATCATCTGTTATCAGTTAATGTAAAAAAAAAAAAAGGTGTAACATTTACGGTCCATTTGTGAAAATGTGGCATCATGTTGTGCACGATTGGCACACTGCAGTCGTCACCATTGGAACAAATAACATGAAGAATGGTTCCAAATTTTACACTGCTTCATCTTGCGGTTAAATCCAGTTTCCATATTTTTTCCATTATTTTCTGAAACCTGATTTTCCTCTCGTTGTTTTGTGAACCTTGGAGCGTGTCCTTGAGTTCTAGCCGTGGACGTTTGGGACTGATTTGTCCTGCGGTCTTCTGGGTTTCAGGTCCTGCTTCCACCATACGAGGAGGCCATTGCCATCCCGCCTAAGGAGCCTCCGCCCCAGTACATGGAGGCATGAGACGCCCTCACCGATGGATCGTCCATCCCACATCCCCCCGTCCCCCTTCTCTCTAACACCTTCCACATCTCTGTCCAACACCAGGACCCCAAAAGAGTTTTGAAGTCTTCAACACTGGTTTCAGGGTGAATTTGCGATCCTGCCACTCTGCCCTTAGTTTAGGGTGATCTGAGCCTCTATTGCTCTGAACTCTGACCTCCTCGCCCCCACCAGCTCTCCTGTGTAAGTCAACTCCTGCTGTCTCGCTTGTCCTCCTCCAAGGACAATGTTGCTTCAACTTTGAGACCTCACCGTCTTTACTAGCCCTCTGTGTTGGTGGTTGCTGTCCCCTGGTGGCGTGGAAACGCCAACTCTGAACACCCTGCCCCAACTTAATTTGCACTTTTCCACGACTGAAACAAACGTCACGTCTGGCCAACAACTCTGAACCTCCTATACTGTGAACCCTCCCCCACATGTAGAAAACAAACTACCTGGAGAGAAAACGGCAGAGAAATGAAATGGAGAGAAGGAAAGCGATATCCACGATCCGTTATGCAAGAGCACTTTTTTTCAGAAATTGACAAATTCCCTCATTGAATGTAATGCTTGGGGTATTTTTGTATGACTTTTTTGTATAACAGTAAAAATGGAGAGAAAAAGAATTGAAAAGCGAGATGAAAGTCTGCTGTGATTAAATATCGTCTGTGTAAACCCGTAGTTTGTCCTGATGAGAATCCTGCTGAAAAGGGTCCTCGTCCAACAACCACGATGACATCTTCCTTTTGTATCCATGCAACAAAGTGTCTGTAAACCCTTAACCCATTGATTGCCAGTGGAAACTCATTTCAGCCCTTCACTTTATTTCAATTTATTCCAGTTTGCTCTGCAATCGTTTCCTGACAGTCCCAAGATCTCAAAGATCACGAAAACCTGGCACTTAATGTGACGCCTTTAATAATAATTACTGTTTTGTAAGCGTTCCCACACTACAGGTTTATAATCTGTACATATAAACACGCAAACAAATAGACAAATAGATTCAAGACATGTTTTCCAAATTCCTGTCGAGGTGTCGCACATCATCGGCTATCTTCCTTTTTTTTTCTTAATATTCAGAGGGTATAATCTTAACTTTATAGCTGAGCTGGACCGATGGCGATTACCTGTGAAGACATCGTGTGTGACTCGCTGCCGTGTGCAGAGACTGTGTGTTTGTGCTAGCTATGCACTGCGTGTGAGTTTGATGTTACTTTAGCGTCCGTTGTGCGTAGTGACATTCTTTTGCACATTCAGAGATAGGTCGTTATTTCCTGTGCAGGTGGTCTTTTCAATTAATCAGCGAGAATCTAAAGCATTTTAGCATAGTAGCACAAAAATATGTGAACAATATACAGTGTGATGGCAGTTAAAAGTGCAAATGCTTGTCTTTTGCCAAGAGCCATTTAGGCAATAGATTGAACATTATGATAAATAATTATGGAACAAATATTAGATATGCTGTGTCAGTTATGTCCACTAATCTCTTAAGTAGTATTGACTATCGACAGAAAAATAAAGATATTGCATTACAACTACTTTTATCAGACTATGCAACAGTGCATTCAAGGTACATTAGAATACATGAGTATTGTGAAAAGTACAGTTATATTACATTTGGTACTAATACTGTAGATATTGTAGCACATTTGTTTGTCCCTTCATCTTTGTCCCTGTGAGTTATGATCATGCTTTTTTAAGTCCAATGACGCTGCAGAAATTGCACTTTAAGTCAATGTGAGCTCATCGTATTTTAGTTCCTTTCGTAGTATTTCTAAGGTTTCTCTCATGCGATTGGTCCTTCTGGTTTGGTTGATGCGAGCTTCAAAACTGTGAAAAAAACAACCAGTGTGAAATGTGACTAAATTCAGGCTTTCTTGAAGTGGTTGGAGGTAAAGTTAAGCCGAGGCTGAAACGATTTTGTGTGTTTGAAGACCTGTATCTGAACCAGGGATGGCCGACACCTCATTTTATTACGATTCAAGACTGTTCTCCATTGCTGTCCATTTGTTGACTGTCACACATCCTCTTGTTGGATCTGCATGGGCTCGCCTCTTCAAATCTGAATAATAAAAAACCTCAATCGTTCTTTGCTGGATTCTGTTTCATTGAGTCATTTTTAGGCCTGTTATTCAGAGGCTCTGATAGAAGATAACACATCTGAAGGAATCATCCTTAAATGTGGTACGCGTTACCTATATCACATTAAATGCACAATAGAGACGATGACTGATTTTGATTGGATTGGGTGAATCTAATAAAACAAAATTTAAATTGTGTACTTTGTTTGTGCCCATTCAGGCTCTGACTTTCACCGAGCATACACACAAGCTGTCAGATCAGAGAGGATTTACCCATCTGACTGCTGTTTCAAAATGGAGGCTGGCAGTAACTCAGGGTGGACAGTAATCTACCAGACACACTCACCTACTTTCTGCCTCCGGGATGAGATGATGGAATGAAACAAGCAGGTGACTCATAAACACACAGGAGGAGGTCGCAAGGGACAAAATGTCAATTTGTCCAATCAGATAATAGGAAATAGTTTAGTTATTTGGACAAGTGCTGAAATAATAGAAGACATTATATGTTAACCAGTTAAACTGTGAGGTATCCAACAAAAGGTCCAACTTTATTATGTTTTTTTTTCCAAGTTTCAACACTCGTAAAAGCCCAAATACTACACATTTAGAATAAAGACAAAAGGAACACTTAACGATCACCAAGCAGTATATATCGACCTCAAAACAATCTCAAGTTCATGTTCACGGTATTCTTATCGTATGGACCTGTAAGCCATGTTGGCACTGTACTGTGATAGTCTGGGGCCATGTTTCCAAATTGTCACCAATATAGCTGGAGCAGCAACATGCGCATCACGCGGTGATGATAGCGCATCACAGTCGCAAGGGCAGCTGAGGTGTATCTTTCTAACGTTACATAATAACCGTTGGTTGTGTTGGCACTCACTGTCATGCCATTCACTCCACACGTCAGCCACGAACCCATAACTCATCTGACCGCCAATAAATCCAAACAGATGGTTGGAAATGTTACACAACTGCTGCAGTGGTCCTTACATTTTGATTCCTTAAGCCGCTTCATGTCCAAGTGGGTATGCAAGATCCTAACATATAGTATCTGCAGAACATCCTGCCAGTACGGCATCTGTTGTAGGAGAATACTTTGGACTGGAGTCTCGATGATGTGCATCGACATGAAGTTTGATACAATTGCTCCCAGTGTTCCATAATTTGGATGGTCACATTTTGAACATATGGATTTGGGGTTCCTGATTGGCTTCTTCTAATTTCATAACTAGTAGATAAAATACTGAAGATATTATATTTTGTCTGAATCGAGTATGTTTTTAAAAACCTCCACAAATTTGTACTGCCCCCATCGGACAAGCTGAGATGCCCCTGTAATCCTTAAGCGTAATGGGATCAAGATTGCCTTTTATGAGCTTTTTTGCAGACTTGGATTTAGGTTACTTTGTTTGTCCTTCATGACTGCGCATGCATGCACTGTCTGCCTGTAAAGCTGTTAATACCCCAGAAGCACATCATTACTCGATTACAGTAAACAGAGCGTGCTAATACGGACGAGTCATTGTCAAGGTTTACGTGAGGAAAAACACTTAGAGGTTGCATGATTTTGCAGTAAGGAGCTAGTGAGCTGATTATGTCACTTAATAGGCCTGTCATCACGTGTTATTGAAATAAGAGATATTTGATTAGAAATCTACAATGTACACTTCAATGTTGACTTGCATAGGACACCGGTGCCCTCTTGTGGATATTGTGTTGTGAGGAGAGGCAACCAACAGTTTCTGCACTGATGGGTTCTATTGATGAAAGAAACAACCGCAGCAATGTACATTTGTTGAACCACTTTTATTTATAACAATAGGGTTGGTATCAGCTCTACTGAGGCGGCTGCTGCTGATCTGGCATGCTCCTGATGATGTCAGAATCGCCTGGAGAAAGCAGAAAAGGTCAAGTCAGCAGGATCAAAATGAACCAATGCTGCGCACGGAACACGGACATTCAGCTACAGTAAGCAACACTTATATCAAATGTCCCATTGGGGCATACAGGAACTGAACAGAGCACTGAAGAGTTCCACTTAGTACCCCAGTTGGATTCATCTAGCGAACCACTAGTTCTGCAATGGACCACTTTAAGGTCCAACAGGCGCAAAAATTCGCATTGGCAAAAAGTAGGAGACATTAGAAGAATCAGAGTGTAAGCAAGAAGAGGGCTTAATTCAGAGATCTTTCCAGTGTCATACGTAAATTTAGCTCTGACTCAGATGTAGTGAAGACTGTCAAACAATTGTGAACAGCAGCTAATTAAACACAGCTTTAAGTGCAAAATTTTACCAGCTGAGTTACTGTCACAGTCACCGAGTACCCTGAATACTCTTTAGGACGGACAGCTGTACAAGATGTCAGAAATTTTAAATTCAGACAGACCACGTTTCTCAAAGTGTTAGCGCATTTGGTTTCTTGTGTTGTGGCTGCAACTCGTCCGTGTCTGACAGACTGCTGGAGTGCGTCGCTGAAAGGAACTGATTGGGGATTTGCAGTGAATGATACCAAGGAGAAACTCACCAGGATCAATGATGGCCAATGTGCACACCCTGTAGTATTTACCGCAGGCTGTGCCGAGCTCAATGTTGTTTCCACTGTAGTGGTGCACGCCCGTCTTTGCCAGCATGGCATAGTACTCAATCTCAGATTTCCTGAACCAGAGAGATGGACGAAAGGTTTGAGAAATTAGCAAAACACAAATAGATGAGCTTTACTGTCTCAGTTGGAAAATTTGTCCTTTGCTCTTCACGCATGCTGCAGCCATAAAAACTGTGCCAAAGGTGCAGATTTGATCCAGATAAATTCTCCCAATGATGCAGCCCACTCACTGTTCCTCAAGAACCCCAGTGTTAACTCTTTCTCCTGATTGGCTTCCACCGAGGAGTATGATATGAGATGAACTGAGAAATAATCCAGGCACATATAGCAGCTTTCTTCGCAAGGACCATCATTCAAATCATATATCATTCCGGGCTCGCCAGTGAGCTCAAACGCGTGTGAGAATGGCCCTGACACCATTCGGACATTGCACTATTATTTCTAAAATTACGCAATTATTTTTATAATTCACTTTATAAAGAGTATAAGGACTTGTACTTGTTTGATTTGACAGTAAATTATTGACTACATACAGATGTCAATACAACCGCTTGGATGCTACAATATACGTAACACTCCATCATAACGCAAGTTAGACATTACAATGTTCCCAACCTTTGCTTGAAGAAATTTTCTCTATCTGAGCCTCTTTGAATTTTAGTTGAATACACCAACATAATAATGAAACAGGTACAGGGGGATTTCTAATTTTCGCACAATCTGTTTGGTTGGCTTTTAGTCTATTTGAAAACGCTCTAATCGGTACTGAAGCTGGCATGCACACAAATTCCATACTCAGAATAAATTATGGTATTTTATAGGTGTTTTTAAATTACTGTGTGGGAGAAAATGTCATGCTTAAATGCGAATCCCGATGTGTGTACCTGAGGGCAGGGCAGTTATTGGCCAGGATGACCAGCTTGGCTTTTCCCTGGCGGATCATCTTCTGGGACTGCTTGTAGCCCAGAACGTATTTCCCACTCTTCATCACCAGCTGGAGCCGGGAGTTGATGGACTCCATGGACTTTTTCTAAGGTGAAAGAAAGATTCATGTCAGCCGGCAAAACTAAGCTAGATAGCCACTTTCAGAAAGAGATCGAAAATTATTTAATCAAGGGGCAGCAACACCACGCATCAAGCGTGTTGGTGTCTTTTAAAAACTGGATTGTCAGTAACAGGAATGTCAACCGTCTTCTGACATAATTAGCCCGGATTAGCTACGATGGTTGCTACACGGGTACGCTAACGTCAGCGCAGGCTAACAGAGGAATAAACAACGACACAACACTGACATTGATGGGACACAAGTTCGAGCATCCATAGTTCACTACCGGAACCCAAATGTTAAGTGTAAAGAGCAGGTTTATGTAGAAATGTGATTTGTTATCCAGCTAGCAGGCCCACACAGAAACGTTCCCACGTGAAGCCGCAACCCGCCGCTAGAAGCTACAGCGTGCGCTGCGGGCCCACCGAGCCGCACTCACCGTCTTCTTTGCGGCCACCATGTTTGCAGTTTAGTCCGGTCCGGCCAACCTGCGGCACAAAGGAGGTAATGAGAAAGCTGTCGTTTATAATTCTGTGAAAACAAATGTGAAAAAAACAACAAATCCCGGTGAGTTTTAAAGAAAAAACCCGGAGCTCATCTTACTGTGAGTTATCGCCAATATGGCCTCGGAGAGAAAGGAAGTCCCATGGTGCATTGCGCCGCTATGTGCACCAGCGAGCATGCGCGAGCGAGCGCGGAGGTGAAAGAGTTTGCAAATGTTTTGTAGATCTGAGAATGAACACGTTAATATTAACCTGCAAACTTCTAAGTAATCGTTCAACGATTTAACATAGAATTGTGAAACGCGCTGAGAAGAATGAAAATAAGATCCACATCACTAAATTGTTTTTTATTGTAATGTATTTCCTTTTTTAATTTAATAGCCACTTTTCTCCACCTTTTTTTCTGTTAAATGGACATAGTATTTTTTTACATGTTTTATTGACTTGGGGGAAAAATATGATTCTCACATCACAAAGAGTTCTTAGTTCTCAGCTCTTTGTGTAAGCTTTGATCCACACCATGTTTTGTTGACGGTGTCATTTGGGTGCTCTCCAGTGTGTTGTAGTTGTCTTTGAAGCTTTTTAGCTCCAAAAAGTGTTTGGGCCTTTTGCTGCGATGGCCAGTGGAGGGCAGATATGTGACCTGAATGGTGGAAGGAGTGTTGCGGACTGGAGATCCTGTCAGGTCCTTGGCTGCAGACTGGTGATGCTGCTCCAGGCTGGTGGTGCTGGAATACGCCTTAACACTGAGGGATGAGAGGAAAAAAAGTGATAATAGAAAGAATGGCAGTAGTAAAAACAAAGCTGAGTTAAGACTGATACACAGTGTCATGACTGCAAATGTGTGCTTCTGTAAGAAACTTATCACAGACTTCATTTGATGGAGAAGAATTTGATTAAGAAATTTGATAATAGAGAATAACTGGCAATCATCCTTTGTTGGGTTACGGGAGATCAGCAACGTTGTTTGAAAAAAGATTGGTCAATTGTATTATTGTTAGATTTGTCCAAAGCCTGAACACCACATTTCTCTCTCACTGATCATTGAGTTCTTAAAACACAGGGAGTTTCAAGTTAAATTTGCACTCAGGCCCTTTTTGACTGATCCAAAAATGAAAGGAACACTTATAGATACAAACAGCACTGTGAGAGCAGTGTGTGGGCGTCCTCTCTGCAGGGGAAAGCAGGAAGCAAGAGACCAGCTCTTAAAAGGATTTAAAACACAATAACATTAAACTCTCAACAATCGGAATTGCCAGCTCTGTTAATGCCGAACTTAATGACGGCCGAGCTTAACAGTCCGACTAAATCGACTGATGTGACATTCTGCACTACTTAAGTTAATCACCTGTTAAGATAGAAAATTTTAGATTCACTATTTCTTTCAGCTACAGTACACGGTCCATTAAAAAGGACAGCTGAGCCTCCACTGATCCTACAATCATTAAGTGACTTTTTTATTAGCCGAGCAGTACACGATACAGCAACTTTTCAGCATTCGTCACGATTGGAAAAAAAAAGTATGCACAGTCTATCACTACTTCCAATACCCTCTAAGGCAAGAGAAGTCTTCCCTTTTTGCCAACTGTGTCTGTGTGCCAGATGACAACTTCCCCTGCCACAAAAAATATTTTCATACAACCTTTTGGTATTAGAAGAGGAAAATGTGAATATATATATGTGTGTGTATATTTAATCACCTACCAGTATATAGCACATAGATCTGCAGTTATTGAAGAGACACTGGCCAAACAGATCTCCTGGTGACAAAGCACACACTAGACACACTGAAATGCACTGTCCTTATTTTTTTCATCAAATAAATTGTTATTATTATGGTGTCCAAATGTGCGTTTTTGTTTTCTTCATTTTGTTGCACTAAGAAACCTACAAAAATCTACTTCTGTAAATGCTTTTAATTGCCTCATAACTTTTTACCGCCATCTAGTGGAATTCAATAGACACTGCCAATGATGTTGGTTGTAATGTTTCATCTGAAACCACAAATGTGACATAAATACAAATCACACAACATTAAATAAGTCATCATATCCCATCTGAATAACATCTTACACACATACAAACACACAATAGATCAGAGAATACATTCACATTTACATTTGCTTAAGAAAATAAAGACACAGCAATTTACCATCCATTTTGCTGTTTTTACAAAAGTAAGGATTAATGAAAAACCGGCCAGATGGAGACAATGGAGGATGTGTTCACAGTAAATGGTCACTCAGGTTAGAGAAACAATTTCTAGAAAAAAAAAACCAAATCTATGGCAAATTCTATCATTAAATATGCTATTATTCAATATGAAACCTTTACAGCACAAATCTAACGACTCCTTATACAGACTGTGTGGCAGAACTTGGCAGTTGGGGTAAAAACTAACCTCTAACATGTTTTTTTCTAAATGTAAGTAAAGGAAGTCAAAGTTCAAACATATACGTGACGGACATTCTAGGAGAGACCACGTGATCAGCGAAGGAAGCCGAACGTGACGGCATGGAAAAACGCCAATGCAACTGTTGTTGACTGTTGTGACTTGTCGATTGCAATGTTTTGGTTTTTTTTTATGTTAGTTAATTATTGTTATTGGCTCCCGATGTTAAATTCAATCCAATAGTTGATGGCAAAACCCCCTTGGACGAATGGCGTCACGCACGGACCGACCACCACGGCACTAAGTCAAAAACCGAAGTACACTTCGGGGCGCTTTTCGTCACGTGGTTACTGCGAAACTGTCCGCGGATATTTGGGGATATGTGGGCGGGGTTTTCCCACCATGCCTTTGGGCATTGTGCCACTACACCATGATGATACATACTTTATTCATCCCGAAGAAAATGCACATCTTCCAGCAGTATCCACAAATTCAAATACAGAATAAAATTCAAATACATAATAAAAGACATCAGAAAAAGATATTTGAACAGGCCAGCAGTAAGAACTACACACTCTAAAAGGCCTGCATTAAAAACTACAAATAAGTAAATAAAAAGTGGTCAACAGTTAACTACTGCTGGAAATGTGCAAATGTCTTCAAATGTGCAAATGTACTGTCCAAATGTGCAAATGTGCACTCCAAATGTGCAAGGTGTGCAGTGTATATCGCAAGAGTTTAGGAGTTTATTGCAAGTGTTAGTGTTATCTCCTCCGTGTGGAGTTATAAAGCCGCATGGCGTGGGGGAGGAACGATTTCCTCAGTCTGTCAG